>OZ057400.1:108661353-108858392 GCA_964056695.1 Melieria picta | reverse complement strand
AAAAATTAGTATATCGTCCATATATACTACGCAGATTTTGTTAATATAGTCTTTGAGTATCGTATTCATCAACCTTTGGAACGTGGCTGGTGCATTTTTAAGACCGAAAGGCATTCTAGTATACTCATAATGACCCATGGGTGTTGAAAAGGCAGTCTTTTTCCTGTCCTCTTCTTTAACTAAAATTTGGTGGAATCCCTTCGCTAGATCCAATGTTGAAAAGTATTGGGCTCTACCTAATTTATCAAGAATATTTTCTATATTGGGGATAGGAAATTTATCCTCGATAGTAATTTCATTTAATTTACGGTAATCAATAACGATTCTCCATTTTCTTTGGCCAGAATCGTCCATTTTTTTCGGGACAACCCAAAGTGGGCTATTATACGGTGAGTTGCTTTCTCGTATAATATTTTGCTTTAGCATTTCAGCTATTTGTTTAGATATTTCTGCCTCATGAATGCGAGGATATCGGTATATTTTCGAATACACCGGTTGATCCGTTGTTGTAATTATCTCATGTTTCGTGGCAGTTGTACTTGTCAAGTAATCACCTTCTTTAAAAAAAAGATCACCGTAGGAATTAATTAGAGAATTTAGATATTCACTTTCTTCTGAATTTAAATTCGTGAAGAGTTTTTGAAGTCCGGCGTTTTCTAGGGGACTTGCCTCTAGTTGATGTATTTCATCAATCGCATGGGGATATATATTTGACATTGTTATTTTTTGCCCATTTATTTGTAATATGTCTTTTGACATATCGATTACTGCACCTAAAGGCTTCAGTATGTTTTGCCCTAATATTGCGTCAAAGGATTTATTAGAAAATTTTGTAATTTTCCAAATCATATAGGCATCCTCTTTAAATTCGACAGGTAGATCAGTTTTTATTTCTTCTGTAATAAAGTGATGAGAGTTAACCGAATTGAGTTTTATTGGTTTGACCAACAGTTTTCTTTTGTATTTTAATAATTTTGTTTCGTCGAGCAAAGATGTTGATGAACCCGTATCTATCAAACATTTTATTTTCTCATCACCTATTGAAAGAACTATTATTGGTAAGTATGTTTGTGAGGCATTAAATGAAAATTTACGGGCTATTCGACATGGTCGACCTCCATTGGTTCGCCGTTATTCTGATAGGAACGCCCTGAATTATTTGATCTATCGTTACTGTAGAAATATCTTTGATTTTGGCTAAAATTCCCAGAATTACTATGTCTTATGTTTTGATTGTTATATCCTGAATTATCCTGTCTTATATTTTGATTCTGATATCCTGAATTATTCTGTCTTATATTTTGATTCTGATATCCTGAATTATTCTGTCTTACACTTTGATTAAAAGGTTTTGTTTTATTCACTTTTTCATCTCTAATTAAGCCACTGGAGTCAAGTAAATAAAAGGCTTCTCTTAGATTACTTATATTTCTATTTATAATGATTGAAGCTAAATTTACATCTATTTTATTTAAGAAAGTTTTAAGTATGACTCTCTCATTGTTAACTGGACTAAATTCTTGTGGCTTGGCAACATCGTATTCATACTTCTCGTTTAGTTGCGTTAAAATATTTTTTAAATAATTAAAATAATTTCTTACGTTATAATTCTTCGCTGAAAATGCTCGCTGGTACAGTGCATGGTACGTTTCTTGTATTCCAAAATTTTGTATCAGAGCTTCTTTGATGTTTGCCCATGTTGCTCCCGGTCCTAGCGTCCTTATTACGTCGAGTGCTCCCCCTTGAATTTTATTAATTATGATCCTGGTGAAGATGTAACTCCTTGCATTAGCGTCTGTTATGAGAGGCAGGATCGTGTCGACTTCCCTCAGAAATGATGACAGTGCGTATTCTCCATCTCCTCTAAATTCATGTATTCGCTGTGCATCCTTCATTAAGAGTTCGGTGGTCAAGAAGTTCCGTTGTGGTAGCAATACGTTGTTTACAGTGGGTGGTGCTCCAGCTGGCTGCTCAGTTGCCATGGTGCTGTATATTTCGAATCGTTCTTTTGTGTGATTCGGTTTTTCCTTTGGCATCAATGTCGCAGTTTTTCTTCGCTTAGTTAATGTTATCAACAGATTAGTTGGAAAGGATTTATATCTTCACTAATTTTTCCTCACTACTCGCAGTTTTTCTTCACTTAGTTAATGTTATTAGCAGATTAGTTGGAAAGGATTTATATCTTCACTAATTTTTCCTCATTACTCGCAGTTTTTCTTCACTTAGTTAATGTTATTAGCAGATTAGTTGGAAAAGATTTATATCTTATTCCTTCACTAATTTTTCTCACTACTTTCGAGCGATTGATTCGTTAATGCAATATTCTTCAGAATATTGTTCCGCGACTGCGCCAGTTTCGGTTAAGGTTTTAACTCAATCTGAATCTTTATTTTTCAATTCAATTCGCTTAAAGCTATGTACATAATTTTCTAGTCTTCAATTCAACAAGAACAAAAAGTTTGCGTAGTCAAAAACGAAATCGTTTTAATTTATCATGGTAAGTAAAATAAGCAAAAAACAAAAGTGCAACTCAGCGATCGGTTGAGTTCGTCATGTATGAATTAAAGTTAGGCGAAGTAAAACGGTATTCAGCGATAAGTTGGATTCGTTGTAATTTAATATTTATAGTTTATTGACATTTGCAGCAATGTGTTGGTCGACAAAAGTGAGGCAAAGAAAAATAAAGGTAAATTTGTTGTAATTCGATATTATACGATTGGTAAGTTCATTGACGTTCGCAAATATGTTGATCGGCAAAAGTGAAGCAACGAAAGTAAATCTATGCAAAGTAGAACGAAGCTCAGCGATAAACTGAGTTCGTTAGCATTCAAAATTATATAGTTATTTGTACATTTAAGTTATTTATATAGAATATATGAAGTAACCACTACCATTGGGGATTGGTTGCGACCATGACGTAACTCGCGTATGGGTCGGTACGTTTGTAACACTTGGTGCATATATATATATTAGTATTAAAAAATAAATAAATAAAGTAAAAATAGATGTGATTTATCACCTGAATTAATAAATAGGCTAAAATAAAATACTTATTTCTTATCAATTTTTTCGGCTGGTACACAGAATGATTCTCGGAAAAGGCAATATATTTCAATAAAACTTTGTAAGGAATTTACAAGTGGCCTAACTAAACTCTGACGTAAAAATGGGCATGGTACGCCGACTTTTAAGTAGGGTTGCCATTGCGAATTTTAGCGTATTTTATTAAATGGGAAAATTGATATACTTACCAATGTCATCTGCCCTTTTGTGATTATGTATAACGGTAAGTAGGCGTGGTACTCCCCATTAACCCTTTATGAGCCGTATCAACCCATTTTTCCTTATTAAAATGGTTTGATTTCATCAGCATATCCGCTGATTTTTATTGCGCCGCTGCTGTTTGTGCTGATTTTTTCAAAATTCGAAATCAGCACATAAATCTACTGATTTTTTGAGTATGTACTGATTGTTGTGCTGATTTATCAAAATTGCACCAAAAATCATAAATATGTATGAACTTATAATTATGAACAATTTTACAATTTTGCAATTTGTTAAAGAAAAATGAGGGCAAGAAAATCGTAGCTGCTATATTAAGTACGCGTAAAAATGTGTAATTGATCTTGCAGTATAAATAAATATAATATGTAAGTTTTTCATTGTAAACGTTTTTTTGTTTAATTGAAAAAAGGTAGTCAGTGTAATGCTACATAGTAATAAATAAACCTAAGTGGATTTCTATAAATGTACCTTTGTAAACGTCACCTATAGTTTTTGAATTATAGGAATGCATATACAAAAATGTAATAACGTATACCGATTTTTAATTTTTGTTAAACCAATGAATTTTTATGCTAATAATAAATGCGTAATACGCTTAAGAAAAATGAGCTGATTTTTATTGCTTGTACTGATTTTTTTTTTGTTTTTTTTTTCAAATGTGCTGATTTTACACCTCACAACTCTGGCAACCCTACCCTTGTGGTATTAGAAATATGTGCGCGTATCAAAATCCAGGTATGGGATCAGATAGTCCGTGCTGCAGTCGACCTGATGCTCAGTTGCGTCGTCACACCCAAACCATTTAAAGTTACTACGCGGCAAATTACAAAAATTACTGACTTCCCAAACTGCCCGCGTATGCAGCGAGCATACGGATATCTATGTGCAATATTTCTTCAGATTATTGGGGTATGTGGTACACTGGCGAAATGAAGGACCGTTCAAGTCATTATTTACGGGGCACGCCAGCATAATTTTTTTATGAAAACGGTTCACCGTCTTAAACGTGGCAATCCTAGAGGCCCTTTTCCATGTATAGGAAATCAAATTGAATTTTATTTATTTTCTCTAAGCACATAATAATAATTTGGTATTTGTTGTTTTTGATCATTGGTAATAATTGCTTCAAATTGTTTTGAGGCTCTCCTACGAACTTGCTTTTCATAATGGCCCACACATTTTCCGTTGGCCAATTCATTACGATGACGCCGTTCTCCTCCTTGTTCTTGCGACAGAGTCGACTTCGATGTTTTGGCTTGAATCCGATTTTCACTATTGGGTCCAAACATTTTCTTGGTTAATGTCAGAAGGCAACGCCTGTAGAGTTTCACCATCTTATCTGCATTCAAATTGTAGGTGAAGAGATACAAAATGCCAAGTCGGCGTTCGGAAAAGCACACCCAGACATTAATTTTTACAGCGTGTTCGATGTTGCGTTAGATACATTTTCTTCGAAACCCAAGCCCAGAAATTCGCTTCATCAGAGAAGACCACATTTGGCTTCTGAAGTGACAGTATGTTTGTGGCATCGGTACAAAAACAAAAAAAAAACATCGAACAAAGAGCCAATAAAAAGTTTTGTTTTAAAACTTGGTAAAACTTTCATTGAAGCATTTCAATTCATAAAACAAGTCTACGATGAAAATATTTTATTAATTAATTCAATTATTTGTTTTAAAATGTTATGCCTTAATTAGACTGTAAAATACCCACACTGCACAATTTTAAAAGCAAAAACCATTTTTTTTTAAAAGCAGCACGAACTGTCGCTTCTCATTTACCCATCCGGAGCTAATGCTTCGTCTTTACTTTCCATTGGCCTGAACATGAACTTCCTTCCACTGCAACAACAGTTCCACTGTGGCCCACACCGAAAATTCCAAGATCCCAATTAACAAACAATGCTTAAAATTTATTTATTCTACAATGAACAAAAATCAGTCAAGTCAAACTAAATACCGATTTACAATTAAAGCAAATCAGCTGCGCACTCGCTTCACGCGCTTGCGACATCGTCGATTCGCCCGAATGTAGCCTTCCGGGCAGGCGGGCAGCGGCTTTCCTTCCAGTATGTGGTACGGCCGCACCAGACCCGCCGACCAATGCGGCACATTTTCACCGGCCTCCCCCACCTCGCCAGACTGCTGCGCTCGCGTGCAGCCGCCCAAAAGCCACAGAATTTGGCATACAAACAAGAAAGTGGCGTTTGTCTGCATTCTGACGCGCCGATGTCTGTGGAAACGTTTCGCCAAACTGCAACGATGTCGACGTGCGGAGCGCGACTTGCTGCCGCCGCCACATCATGCGGCACTTTTAAAGCGAAACTCGAAGTGGCCGCTGGAAGTTTGGCCACTCGGATTGATGGTCATGAACAGTCAATGCGACACTTTACTGCACACTTATGTCCATAAACGACGCGGCGGTGGCTGTGTGCGCGGCGCGTTAGTGAGACAACAGGTTCAGCACACCTTCGCCGCCATTGCGCAGCCGCAGTCGGAGTGCGACGAAGGTCGGCTGGCTGCTGGCTGCTCAGGTGGTGCGCGGTGCGTGTGTGTTGCACCCAATGCGATGACGAAGATTTTTTCGACGCGGTCAATGGCCAATGAAAGTCAATCGGAATTGCGTGAATCTCGTAGACTATCTAAGCCGCATCAGTGAAGTTTATTAAATCTAGCACAGCAGCGTTTATCACTTTTACGAAATTTTATCGCATTTT
This sequence comes from Melieria picta, assembly GCA_964056695.1. NCBI lineage: Eukaryota > Metazoa > Arthropoda > Insecta > Diptera > Ulidiidae > Melieria > Melieria picta. Next base: position 108,852,391 of record OZ057400.1, on the reverse strand, counting down.
CAAAATCACTAGAAAGTCATTCAAGTTATTTGAATTTGTTTCTTATTTTCTTATTTTATTTTTATTTTTTAAAGGGATTGCATCATATTTTATTTGACTTTAGTCATGTCATGAGTTTTGGAAATTATAATATGCCAAGTTTCAAGTAAGGAAAAAATAAGAAAGAAAAATTGTCGCCGTTGCTGCGTAACTTATATAACTGGAATAATTTCAATTACAGTTATTACCATTTTGCTAAAACAAAAAAGTATTATTAGGTTTTTCTTTTTTTTCAAATTAAAACCTTAACGAAATGAATGAATTGGCCAGGCAACATTTTTTTCACAATTAATATTTCTCGTACTTTAGTACACGGAACTACGAGTATGTACCCGAGCGTCAAAATTGCAATTTTTAAATAGACTTTTCAGGTCTAGGCATGTCTAATTTAAATTAAAGAAACCATTTAAAATGGAATCGACCGCAGACTTCTGTGCAGTGCGATTGCAACAGTGGAGCGAGCGGTTCCACGTTCTAAATCTGACTCGGCGTTGTATTGAATCCTTGAGTTCTCCTTTAGAGAAATTTAATAATTAATAACAAATTAAAGTACGCCAACGAAATCAGAAGATTTGCAAAATATTTACCATGAAATTGTTAGTGTTGTTGCTGGTAGCGTTTGTGGCTTTGACAAGTGCCAGGCCCTCAGTAGACGATATTGACCCAGGTATTCTTGGCCCAGCTATTCTTGGCTCAGGTAAGTCACGAATTCAACTGATGATTCACTATTTGCATTAATAATTCGAAATAAATAATTCGAAATAATAAATGGCGAGAATTTCAAAAATTCGAATTTATCAAACAATTTCGAAACTCTGAAAATCCAGCCAACACACACATATGGATAGATACAAACATGCGTGCGCTGTATTCGTTTGTAGAAAGGTTTTCCGTAGATCTACACTTACCAAAAAAAATCGTAAGACGATTTCTGTGGATAGAAAGTTTTTATCAGTTCGAAATCAATAGATAGACAATTTGTAAATTTAAACACTTTGAAGTAGTCTGTTCTGAGAATCTGATCAATTCAGTCAATTCTCAAAAATTATAGGCAACCTTTATTGCATCTCACATTAAGTTTCAATCATTTTTGTACAATATTGAGTTCAGTTTTTTGCAACCCTTTCAACTTGATTATGACATTACATATGAAAAATATTTTTAAAAAATTATTAAAAATTTAACACAATCGATCTGAATCCAGTGCCCCAACTATTAAATCGATAATATTTATGATGAACAATGACATACAGCAAATTTTCATTACAGCACACAACCTCGACAACTCCTATGTGGGAACCCTTAAATGTGCTGACGGTTACATACTCGTAAGAGGGGTATGCCGCAAGATTTCTGATGTTTATCAAATTAACACGTTGTCGCGTGCGAAGACAGATGAAGCGCGTCATTAATTTGAGCGCCGCCTCATAGCAACACTAATGAAAATCGGCCCTGGCGTGAACGTGTTAATTAAAATGAAATGAAATATTGAGAAATTTACATAGTAAATGTGCTTTAAAAACAAAAAACGATAGGCTTTAAAATAAATCCATAAAATTTTGTTTTTCATTTGAAAGTGGCTATTAAAAGAAAAGAAAAGAAATTGATGGCACATATTCGGCAGGTAACATTTTTAATGATTGGTTTTGTTGTGTTAACATTACGGGCGTCAATTGTTTGACCTTCGATAGCCCCCGGGATAGACGTCTAAAGGTGTTAAATTGCACAATCTTGGTGGCCAGTTGACGTCGTCATGCGTTCGTCGGCGTTCCTGCAGGCCGTGCAGTGGCCCGGCTTCTGCAGACATTGTTGGGCGAGAGGAGTCATTTCATAAGCATAGATCCAATGGCGCAGTGTCCAGTGGTTGCTCCAACGAGCTGTCCAACAGGGGTTAGGCTCAAGAAAAGTACAAATCGCGATTTCCTCAAGAAAGAGGAGGGCCATAGTGCCCAGCAGGGGCTACAGTCCGTCCTGCCGCGCCATGAGTACTCCATGTTCAGGGCAGATGTCGGAGGAAGCACAGAGTTATCTACTTCTGTGGTAGGTAAGGTCGTTTCTTGACCGCTATTTCGGCAACTCTACACTACCTTTGATTTCACCACAGCTGATTTCAGCACTCTAAGTGCTGCCGGACTATGCGCGCTGATTGTGACATCTCTGGGGGATAATCCATTGTCACGGATAAGATTAGCTGCTTTCCAGATTGCAAAGATCTCCGCCTGAAAGATACTACAGAGGTCCGGGAGTCCGAATGACCTTTGGACTCGTAGTACAACTGAGTGGAGACCAGCACATGTACCTTCATCCATCTTAGAGCCGTCGGTGAAAACTACACCCGTAGTCCTCCATTCCTCCCTTATGTAGGGATTTGATCAGGACATCCGCTGATTTTTATTGCGCCGCTTCTGTGATTTTTTGAGTATCTACTGATTTTTTTTACAATTTTTTGCAATTTGTTAAAGAAAAATGAGGGCAAGAAAATCATAGCTGCTATATTAAGTACCCATAAAAATGTGTAATTGATCTCACAGCATAAATACATATAATATGTAAGTTTTTCATTGTAAACGTTTTTTTGTTTAATTGAAACAAAGGTAGTAAGTATAGGGTTTTCCAACAAGAGGTGTTATTTTGAATCACCCGGTATTTCGGTAGCTGTCACTTTTGAAGCTTTTATTCTTTGACATTTGACAAGTAGAAACTACGCCATTACTAAAAATGGAACGATACACGCTTCAACAACGCATTGAAATTATTAAAATTCACTACAAAAATGGTGAAAATCTTAAAGACTTGGGTCTTAAGGCTTATAAAGTTCAGTTAACACAAGAACTCAAGCCGACCGATCATCAACAACGTCGTGTCTTTGCTGATTGGGTCCTTGAAATGCATGAAAATGATCCGGAATTCCATCGAAAAATCATCTTGACTGATGAGGCCCATTTCCACCTCGGTGGCTACGTCAACAAGCAAAATTGTCGCATCTGGGGCTCGGAAAACCCAAGAGTTATTGTTGAGAAGCCTCTCCATCCTCAACGTGTGACTGTTTGGTGCGGTTTATGGTCCGGCGGGGTCATTGGACCTTACTTTTTCGAAAATGAGGTTAGATCAACAGTTACGGTGAATGGATTGCGCTATCGAGAGATGGTTAATGATTTTTTATGGTCGGAGTTGGATGGATGGTATTGATCTGGACAACGTTTACTTTCAACAAGACGGCGCTACGTGCAAGCAACGAAACCATTGCTCTTTTACGGGAAAAGTTTCCGGACCGTGTTATCTCTGGAAGAGGTGATCACAATTGGCCACCGAGATCTTGTGATTTAACACCTTGCGACTTCTTCCTTTGGGGCCACGTGAAAGATAAGGTCTACGCCAACAGCCCAGCGTCGATTCAAGACGTCAAAGATAGAATTCGTGAGGCTATCGAGGACATAGGGCAGCCACTTTGCGATTTGGTTATGGAAAATTTCATGAAAAGGATATGGTCCTGTAAGCGTGGTCGTGGAGGCCATTTGGCTGATGTTGTTTTTCATTATTAACGGCATACCTTCCTCTTTATTATGAAATAAACATCCGATCATTTATCTCAAAAAATTGAATTTTTCTTTGAATACCAAAATAACACCTCTTGTTGGAAAACCCTGTATAATGCTACATAGCAATAAATCAGTGGCGGATTCAGGGGGGCGGGGGTTTGGGGGTTGAAACCCCCCAAATATTTGGATCGCCTATAAAACTGCATACAAATTAAAAGGCATTTTATAAATATTGAAGAATTACTTTTTAAAACCCCCCGAATATTTTTGTGGATCCGCGCCTGCAATAAATAAACCTAAGTGGATTTCTCTAAATGTACCTTTGTAAACGTTACCTAGAGTACCGTCCAAAAAGAAATCACAATTCATTTTTTGTCCCCTAACTTGGCTCAAAATGTACTTAGAGGTTTCTTTTTTTTTTGTGTGGTAGCAAACATCTTTTACATACGTTATGAAAAAATTTGACAGAAATAGCATGGTTACAACTATTAAAACATGAGTGAAATTAATTTTTAGAAAAACAAGTGAAGTCAAAAATTTATATAATGTAGTCAAAGTTACATGTTGTTTCGATAAAAACTGTATGAAATATCGATGATAGCCAAAAGGATAAGTATTTTGTTGCGAAACCCTTGGCGTCGATAACAGCCTGACATCTGTGTGGCATGGACTCGAGAAGCGCCAAAGGAAAAAAGTTCTTCAATGCCAGCGTGGCAGTAAGAAGTTCTGGTCATTCGTTAAGAAGGTGAAGAACCAAACATCGTCTTCAATTCCAACTCTTCTTAACAATGATCAAATCATCACTCACTCGGTTGATAAAGCTAATTTGTTGGCTAAAATTTTCGCAGAGAATTCCTCTCTGCCCCCCAGCGATCAACCACTGCCCGTAGTCGAAAACGTATCTTGCTCTATGCCAGAAATTCATTTTCGGACACGGGTAGTTAAAAGAGTGCTTGCAAATCTCGATGTAAATAAGGCTTCAGGGCCGGACGGCATTCCAGCCCTTGTTTTGCAAAAGTGCGCTACCTCACTGTCTTGTCCATTACGCAAACTTTTCAGCATGTCATACACCGCAGGCGTATTTCCGACATGCTGGAAGGTAGCAAATGTTCAACCAGTTCCTAAAAAAGGCAAGACTACTGACCCTGCGAACTACCGACCTATAGCAATTGTCTCGGTGCTTTCCAAAGCAATGGAAAACATTGTAAACTTCAACCTTGTGAAATATCTGGAGCACAATAGACTGCTAAGTGACCGCCAATACGGCTTCCGAAGACAGCGATCGACGGGAGACCTTATGGCGGTCCTCACCGAGAAATGGAACCATAGCATTCTAAACCTCGGTGAAAGCAAGGTTGTTGCATTGGATATTTCCAAGGCCTTCGACCGGGTGTGGCATAAAGCACTCGTGTCAAAATTTATTGCCTATGGTGTCGGTAGTATCTTCTCTCGGTGGATAACGAGCTTCCTCTATGATCGCTCTATTCGTGTTGTAATAGACGGCATAGCCTCGGAAAAGCATTCCCTTAGCGCGGGAGTGCCGCAGGGTTCGGTCCTTTCTCCAACCCTTTTCCTGATCTTCATCAATGACCTGTTGTCGTCGACGAAGAATCCCATCTACTCGTTTGCGGATGACAGCACCATTTGTCATTCATACTCTTTCACAAAGCGTCCCAGCTCTGTGGAGATTGAGAGAGAACGGCGCCGTATGAATGACACACTTAATAGCGACCTACAAACAATCTCCAAGTGGGGTCAAGCGAACAGGGTCGATTTTAATCCCCTCACGACCCAATGTTGCCTGTTATCCCACTAACGAGTCTCCCCACATCCCAACACATCCCTGGTTATGGGTGGTGTGGGTATTGCGGAATCAGCAGCTCTTGATGTTCTGGGCATGTCCATTAAGAACGATCTTCGTTGGAACGATCATATTTTTGGCGTGTCGAAAGAAGCAGCCAAGTGCCTCGGCTTCCTAAAGCGGTGTAAAAAATATTTCACTCCGTCTGATCTATGCATTATTTAGACCGACCTAAAATGGAGTTTAACTCGCACCTCTGGGCGAGGGCTTCAAAAACCCATTTGGAGCTCCTCGATCGGGTGCAAAACCGTGCGATTAAACTTATAGGGGACAGTAGGGCATCCAGCTCTATTGACTCCTTGGAACATCGTCGAAACGTGGCATATGTGGTGTTATTTTACCGATACTTTTTCGGTAACTGCTCAGTGGAGATGAGCAGCTTGATGCCATCACTCCGGGTATTCCCCCGGGCAACCCGTTTGAACACTGGCGCCCATGCATTCCACGTCGAAACGATGTTCCAGCGCACTACGCACTACGCACTACAGGGAAAGTTCGTTTCTGGCCCGTACAGCGCGGTTGTGGAATGGTCTCCCTGCAGATATTTTCCCCAGCACTTATGATCTCGATGGGTTCAAGGCAAGAGCCCATAAACACTTTACTCATAACCCTATCTCCTAACCTTGATATCCTTCCTGAACCAACGCAATGCTTCGCATTAATAGGGGTCATCCCCTGCGCGTTTGTTCCTGTTTAAAAAAAAAAAAAAAAAAAGCCGGTCAATATAATTTCTATCGATTTTAACCCATTCTTCGGACAGCTAATTGAGTTTTTCCGCTATATTTCGAGCTTTTTTGGTTGATAATCGTTTTTCCAGCTCATCCCAGACGTGCTCGATTATGTTCCAGTCAGGAGATTGGCTTGACCATTTGAAGCGGTGAACTCTTCGACGATGGAAACATGTCTGTACATCCTTTGAGCTATGCTTTGCGTCGTTATCGTCTTGCAAAATTAACGACCGGCCATGAACTCGCCTTGCAAAAGGTAGCATGGTAGTCTCTAGGATATTTATGTAGACATGTCTATCCATAGTACCTTGAATATGGTACAGAGGCCCCATGCTACGATCAAATAAGTACGCCCACACCAGTGTTGCCGTTGTGCGATTAAACTGTCAAATTGACCCTTTTTGGAGACCGATGCCACCTGACACCGACTTTTTAAAAATAGGCTTATTTTGACACTTGACTTTTGCCACTTTTTTTTATCAATAAGTTTATATGTTTACATTTTGAAAATTGTTTCGTGAAGTTATTTTTTTTTATTTTTGCGTGTTTCAAAATACTCAAAATATGCCTTCCTTTTAGTATTCACTTTTCAAAGGTGACACTTAAGTACTTAAAAACTATACCTCTGGCAACATTTAAACTACTTGCAACCCTTTTATTATGTCAAAGTTTTCCCGCGAAAATGTACAAAATTAATCTGACTTAACGCGCTATTTTAATTATTAAATTAATTGTATTTCTTTTTTTATTTTATAAAACTAATTTTGATGGCTCCCAGTGGATAAGTAAGTACACTATGATCAATAAGTACCGGGACCGTGTCAAAAAAACAAAATTGTTTTATTCTTCTGGTAAATTTACTTTATCCCCTTCAAAATAAGCCCCATCTGAAGCAATACACATATGCCAACGCTTAATCCAATCGTCCATGCACTTCTGGTAAGCCGAAGCAGGTATGGCCTTCAGCTCTCGCGTCGCATTTTCTTTTATGACCTCTATGGACTCAAATCTCTTTCCACGAAGCGGTAACTTGAGTCGGGCGAACAGGAAAAAGTCACATGGTGCCATATCTGGAGAATAGGGAGCCTGATCGATGATATTCACACTGTGTTTGTTTAAATAATCGCGAATAATGTGTGCTTTGTGAGACGGCGCATTCAAGTCTTGAGGAACAAGCCGTGCGGCGACGCGTTTCATGCGCAAAATATCGACAACAATGTGTTGTGCGCTTCCATAAGAGATGTTAAGATCGTTAGAAATCTCTCTGAGGCTCACATGACGATTTTCAAGCACGATTTTCTTCACAATTTCAACATTTTCGTCGGTATTCGATGTTGAAGGACGTCCAGAACGAGGAAAGTCTTCGACCACTTCACGACCACTTTTGAACATTTTATACCACTCGAACGCTCTGGTTCTTGATAGAACAGACTCGCCAAATGCTTTCTGCAACATTTTAAGCGCATTGGCACAAGAAATTTCGTCCTTAAGACAAAATTTCAAACAAATACGTTGATCAACAAAATTATCCATTGTAAAATGCGACGAAGTACAAAAAGTTGACTGACGCTAACAGCTGCCAAACAAAAACTAATGATGCAATCCCGCTCAAAATTTGACACAGATGTCAGTTAAGGTACTACCGACCTTTTACCTGAATCGGGCAACGGCGGAAAATTTAAAATACACAGTCCCGGTACTTATTGATCATAGTGTATATCACGCATATGCTTTGAAATGTTTTCGTAATAAATACAAAACATGCATATTGCGATTTTTTAATACATCCCTTGTTAGTTTTTTTCACAGAAAATTATGTATTATTAAATTATGTATTGTAAATAATGAATTTATTTTATTATAGAAATAATGAAAGTATATACATGGTATAAAAAATTTGATCACTTGACACTTTTTTCCGGCTGTGACACTTTTTTTGCGACTTTTTTAAATTTTTCAGCGGCAACACTAGCCCACACCATACAAGATCCACCACCGTGCTTAATGGTTGGAAGCTGGTAATTGGAGTTGAATCTTGTCTTTGCAGGACGTCGAGCCCATGTTATTCCGTCAGTTCCAAATAGAATAAACTTGCTCTCATCGCTCCAAATAACGTCTTTCCACTGCGATTGACTCCAGTTTAAATGTTCGCGCGCCCACTGCACTCTGGCTTTTCTATTTTTCTCCAAAATGTATGGTTTTTTCACCGGTCGTCTAGCAAACAGTCCCGCAGATCGTAGTCGACGTTTTATAGTGCCAATCGATGGATTTGTGTCGGTCGGAGACGCAATCTCAGTAAGAATTTGACGAGCTATCTAGACCAAATTTTTAAAATTGGTCTACTTGTTTAGACAAATTTTCATAAAGTGTAATTGTAATTTCTTTTTGGACGGTACTGTATAGTTTTTGAATTATGGGAATGCATATACAAAAATGTAATAACGTACACCGATTTTTATTTTTTGTTAAACAAATGAATTTTTGTGCTAATAATAAATGTGTAATACTTAAGAAAAGCTTAATAAAAATGAGTTGATTTTTATTGCTTTGTACTGAGTTTTTTTTGGTTTTTTTTTCAAATGTGCTGATTTTACTCCTCACAAATCTGCAACCCTACCCTAGTGGGATTAGAAATAAATGCGCGTATCAAAATCCAGGTATGGGATCAGATAGTCCGTGCTGCAGTCTACCTGATGCTCAGTTGCGTCGCCAGACCCAAACCATTTAAAGTTACTACGCGGCAAATTACAAAAGTCACTGACTTCTCAAACTGCCCGCGTATGCAGCGGGTATACGGATATCTATGTGCAATATTTCTTCAGATTATTGGGGTATGGGGGTACACTGGCGAAATGAAGGACCGTTCAAGTCATTATTTACGTGGCACGCCAGCACAATTTTTTTATGAAAACGGTTCGCCGTCTTAAACGTGGCAATCCTAGAGGTCCTTTCCATATATAGGAAATTAAATTAAATTTTATTTATTTTCTCTAAGCACATAATAATAATTTGGTATATGTTGTTTTTGATCATTGGTAATAATTGCTTCAAATTGTTTTGAGGCTCTCCTACGAACTTGCTTTTCATAATGGCCCACACATTTTCCATTGGCCAATTCATTACGATGACGCCGTTCTCCTCCTTGTTCTTGCGACAGAGTCGACTTCGATGTTTTGGCTTGAATTCGATTTTCACTATTGGGTCGAAACATTTTTTTGGTTAATGTCAGAAGGCAATGCCTGTAGAGTTTCACCATCTTATCTGCATTCAAATTGTAGGTGTAGAAATACAAAATGCCAAATCGACGTTCGGAAAAGCACACCCAGACATTAATTTTTGCAGTGTGTTCGATGTTGCGTTAAATACATTTTCCTCGAAACCCAGGCCCAGAAAATCTAACGACGCACAGTGAAAATTAGTAGGGTAATAGGTATCTTCGTATCTTTTGATAGAAAGCAGGCTGGGTTTTTTTGACTAAGGCCATTTGTTCATTATGGAAGCACGATCTTTTTGTGCCAAATATCGAGTCGAACAGACGCGTCTGCTTTGTGCTGAGACCATATATATCTTTCTGTGCTTAAAAAATAAGACAAACATTTTTTTAAACATTTGAAATGGTGTCATAAATCGAAGTGAATCAATCGAGAAGGTGAGTAAAATGCATTTTTATTTAGTAAATTTATTATACTTTGTGATCCAATATTGATTACAACCAATATGTTTACCCCAAAAAAAGTTGTGCCTACTTCTCGAAATGGCTGCCAAATTCGGTTGTGGGCACCGCAATTAGTTCGGTTGTGGGCACCCGTTTTTTTTTGTGATTTGGTAAGTTTTGGTAAGTTATATCATCGGAGATGGTGTTTTTACTAATTTTTTGGGTGTTTAAGCCATATCATCCGAGGATAAATTAAAAAATCGTCCGATATCTTTTTTAATGTGCTGGATGCAATTAAACATTGTTCTGCAGATAAGCTACCCACAAAATCGACTGCCGCAGCGTATGCGATTTCCCGAACCACTCTTCAACGCTACATGAAGAAGGAAGAAAGAAAATTTCGGAGACATCAAATCCGTCGACGGTGGTGCTTTATTAGATTTTGTTCGTGGATGTTACAAGCGCGTGCCATTGAATCAGGTAAATTGGTGTTTTCCACCTTCTTCACATCACAGCACTTGATGAATGCTGATTAATTAGGTTGAATTTCATTTAACTTTAGATCTTCTCGATAGCCCAGGAGAATGACTTGATCACTTACATTTTGAAATGGCCGTCCATCTAAAGTGTGCCGGCATGCGTGCCAGCTACTTCATTGCGTGCATTGTGCTTCAAATAATTAAAATTTAATATTTTTCTATATTCATGTTGGTTTTTTTTCATATTCCCCGTTTCCAGCAGATTTTCCAAGGGTGCCCACAACCGAACCAAAAAAAAATGTTCGTAAAAAATTACTACTTTACAAAATTAAAAAAAAAACTTTTCTATTTGACGGAATGGGTTTATTTTCGTCATTACTTGTTAGCTAAGGTCTCTAGCTTTCCATAGATATCTATATGTCCGATTAATATGAACTTGGTGAAAAGTTATGAGCCAAAAACAAAAGGGTGCCCACAACCGAACCTTTTCCCCTACTAATTCAGCAGCAACGCAACTTCGAAAAAACGCAAAACGAAACGACGCAAAGCGAGGTATTGGTGTATAGATTTTGAATTAAAAGTGATGTAAAAGCCTCAGCTTTGCAAATTTTGAGAAAACATTAAAAGCGAAAATGGCCACATCATTAAATTTTTTTTTACTCAATAGACTAAAAAACAGAAAATATGTGTTTACATTTTTTTGTGAAAATAGTTTCAACTTTGAGCCGCTTTTGCACACACACTTATTAATTTTTTGCACAGATATTTTGGGGTTTTTCTTAGTTGGAGTTTTACCTTTCAAATGATCATCAAAATCGTTAAATTCTGAGACTATAAATTTTTTGAATTTTGTCTATGGAACGAATCACTGTGCACCGGTACAAAAACAAAAAAAAAACATCGAACAAAGAGCCAATAAAAAGTTTTGTTTTAAAACTTGGTAAAACTTTCATTGAAGCATTTCAATTCATAAAACAAGTCTACGATGAACATATTTTATTAATTAATTCCATAATTTATTTTAAAATTGTTTGCCTTAATTAGACTGTAAAATACCCACACTGCACAATTTTAAAAGAAAACACTCTTTTTTTTTCTTTAAAGCAGCTGGAAATGTCGCTTCTCATTAACCCCTCCGGAGGTAATGCTTCGTCTTTACTTTCCATTGGCCTGAACATGAAGTTCCTTCCACTGCAACAACAGTTCCACTGTGGCCCACACCGAATATTCCAAGATCTCAAGTTACAAACAATGCTTAAAATTTATTTATAATACAAAACAAAAATCAGTCAAATCAAACTAAATACCGAATTACAATTAAAGCAAATCAGCTGCGCACTCGCTTCACGCGCTTGCGACATCGTCGATTCGCCAGAATGTAGCCTTCCGGGCAGGCGGGCAGCGGCTTTCCTTCCAGTATGTGGTACGGCCGCACCAGACCCGCCGACCAATGCGGCACATTTTCACCGGCCTCCCCCACCTCGCCAGACTGCTGCGCTCGCGTGCAGCCGCCCAAAAGCCACAGAATTTGGCATACAAACAAGAAAGTGGCGTTTGTCTGCATTCTGACGCGCCGATGTCTGTGGAAACGTTTCGCCAAACTGCAACGATGTCGACGTGCGGAGCGCGACTTGCTGCCGCCGCCACATCATGCGGCACTTTTAAAGCGAAACTCGAAGTGCCCGCTGGAAGTTTGGCCACTCGGATTGATGGTCATGAACAGTCAATGCGACACTTTACTGCACACTTATGTCCATAAACGACGCGGCGGTGGCTGTGTGCGCGGCGCGTTAATGAGACAACAGGTTCAGCACACCTTCGCCGCCATTGCGCAGCCGCAGTCGGAGTGCGCCGAAGGTCGGCTGGCTGCTGGCGATGACGAAGATTTGTTCGACGCGGTCAATGGCCAATGAAAGTCAATCGGAATTGCGTGAATCTCGTAGACTATCTAAGCCGCATCAGTGAAGTTTATTAAATCTAGCACAGCAACATTTATCACTTTCACGAAATTTTATCGCATTTTCAAAATCACTAGAAAGTCATTCAAGTTATTTGAATTTGTTTCTTATTTTCTTATTTTATTTTTATTTTTTAAAGGGATTGCATCATATTTTATTTGACTTTAGTCATGTCATGAGTTTTGGAAATTATAATATGTCAAGTTTCAAGTAAGGAAAAAATAAGAAAGAAAAATTGTCGCCGTTGCTGCGTAACTTATATAACTGGAATAATTTCAATTACAGTTATTACCATTTTGCTAAAACAAAAAAGTATTATTAGGTTTTTCTTTTTTTTCAAATTAAAACCTTAACGAAAATTCAACGTGGCAAAATCTTATGAATTGGCCAGGCAACATTTTTTTCACAATTAATATTTCTCGTACTTTAGTACACGGAACTACGAGTATGTACCCGAGCGTCAAAATTGCAATTTTCAAATAGACTTTTCAGGTCTAGGCATGTCTAATTTAAATTAAAGAAACCATTTAAAATGGAATCGACCGCAGACTTCTGTATAGTGCGATTGCAACAGTGGAGCGAGCGGTTCCACGTTCTAAATCTGACTCGGCGTTGTATTGAAGCCTTGGGTTTTCCTTTAGAGAAATTTAATAATTAATAACAAATTAAAGTACGCCAACGAAATCTGAAGATTTGCAACATGTTTACCATGAAATTGTTAGTGTTGTTAGTGTTTGTGGCTTTGGCAAGTGCCAGGCCCTCAGCAAACGTTATTGACTCAGGTAAGTCACGAATTCAACCGATGATTCACTATTTGCATTAATAATTCGAAATAAATCAGTGGCGAGAATTTCAAAAATTCGAATTTATCAAACAATTTCGAGACTCTGAAAATCCAGCCAACACACACACATAGATAGATACAAACATACGTGTGCTGCATTCGTTTGTAGAAAGGTTTTCCGTAGACCTACACTTTCCAAAAAAAATCGTAAGACGATTTCTGTGGATAGAAAGTCTGAAAATCTGACAATCAGCACTGACCGCGCAATCCGAATAGTTCAAATTTTTCATCAGTTCGAAAACAATAGATAGACAATTTGTAAATTTAAGCACTTTGAAGTAGTGTGTTCTGAGAATCTTATCAATTCAGTCAATTCTCAAAAATTATAGGCAACCTTTATTGCATCTCACATTAAGTTTCAATCATTTTTGTACAATATTGAGTTCAGTTTTTTGCAACCCTTTCAACTTGATTATGACATTACATATGAAAAATATTTTAACAAAATTATTAAAAATTTAACTCAATCGGTTATAGCAGCAGGTTGTTGAAACTTTGACGAAATCGATCTGAATCCAGTGCACCAACTATTTAATCGATAATATTTATGATGAACAATTACATAGAGAAAATTTTCATTACAGCACACAACCCAGCACAAGTCGAAGTACGCTATAATGCTCATGGACCGATGATTGACTGTGCTGAAGGTTACGTACTCGTAAACGGGAAATGCCGCAATATTCTTCTTGATTATTTAACAGATATGTAGTAAAATGAAATGAAATATTGAGAAATGAAAATAGTAAATTTATGTGTATAGGGTACTTAAAAAAAACCCCATCGGCAAAATAAATCTATGAAATTTGGTTTTTCATATGAAAGTGGATACTAAAAGAAAAGTCTATGCATGATGGCACATATTCGGTAGGTAAAATGTTTAATGATTTTATAGCATCTGAATGGTTTTGTTATGTTGACATTACGGGCGTAAATTGTTTGCATTTCAATTGCATAGACCTTCGATAGCCCCAGGGAAAGACGTCTAAAGGTGTTAAATTGCATTATCTTCGCATAATCTTCGTCAGTGGCACAGGAGTGTTGAATCGTTTCTACTTCTTCTTCATCTCCGCAGACATTATTGGACGAGAGGCGCCATTTGATAAGCATAGATCCGATGGCGCAGTGTCCAGTGATTACTCCAACGAGCTGTCTAACAGAGGTTAGACTCGAGGAAAGTACAAATCGCGTTTTACTCAAGGAAAGGGGGCCATAGTGCCCGGCAGGTGCTATAGTCCGTCCTGCTGTAGCAGATTGTAAAGATCTCCGCCTGAAAGATACTACACAGGGTCCGGTAGTCTGAATGACCTTTGGACCCGTAGCACGTCTGAGTGGAGACCAGCACATGTACCTACTTTCTTCCATCTTAGAGCCGTCGCACAGTGCTTCGACAGTGGACAAAAATAAGAAAGAAATTGTCGCAGATTTTGATTATTTAATTAAGCTGGATCCGAAATATTTTTTGACGAAAAATTGTCGAGATTAGGAGATATAGCTTTTCAAAGTCGGTTGTATTTTTTTAAAAATTTATGAAGGTGAAAAATGTAATTTAGGTGCTTGTATAAAAAAATTTAGAAAATTTATTGTTGTACAAAGCCTTGTTTTAATATTAAAACTACATTGATCGATTTTTTTGTTTAGTATCAGTATTTTTTTTTTTACGAAATTTCAAAAATAATTTTTTTTTCAAAATGAAAGTGAAAAATAACCAAATTTGGAAGGCAATTAAAATCGAATGACGTGAACTGGCGTAAATCCTTTTTATGACCTTTTTTAAATGGACTTTCTTCTCTTAAATCCGCAAAAAACTATGCGTATTTTTGCGCCTATGGAAAATATTCAATTTTTTTGAAACTACTAATGTTGATTTTTTTACAGAAATCGCTTGAGTTAAAATTGCGACCAAAATGTGTAACCAAGTCAATGCCACGAATTATGAATGTTTTTTTATAAAAATTGGATTGGCACGCCTATTTAACCCATTATGAGCCATATTATCGAATTTTTTCATTTTTAATCAAAAATTTGCTAATATGTGATTTAATGCTAAAATATATTCAAGAAAAATGAGGAATGTAAAATTTTTAAGAAGGTCTACTTTTGAAGAGTAATTTCTAATAATAGTGTCGCCGTTGTAAATTGAGCTGCATTGCATCTTCATGGCTGTGTCATCTCCATGTTAAGCTCTAAGGATATCAAACAACAATTATTTAAGCAACTTTACTTTACGTCCTCTTTCCACGCTTTAAAGGCATTTATTCATACACAACTTTCAAACAATCCGACCAAAACACAACATCCGTCCATATAAGCTTCACCACCCCCTTTCCCCCCTTTCAAGGTCGAGGTTTTGGAAATCGCTTCTTTTTACAAGTTAACTTTCTAAAAAACAACTTTTGACCAAATTTCATCATTATAGCTCCAGCGGTTTGGGCTCGGTGATGATAAAATAATATAAAACCATATAAATTCGATTTTTTGGCACTATAGATGTATGTATACATATATATTTTTTGAAACAAACAAAATTTTTGAAGTCATCAGCTCAAAATGACTTAGATTGCAAATTTTCAAAAACAAAAAACAAAAATCGAACAAAGAGCCAATAAAAAGTTTTGTTTTACAACTTTCACTGAAGCATTTCAATTGATGAAACAAGTTTAGGATGAAAATATTTTATTAATTAATTCAGTACTTTTTTTTTAATTTTTTCCTTAATTAAACTGTAAAATACCCACACTGCACAATTTTAAAAGCAAAAACTCTTTTTTTCTTTAAAGCAGCTGAAAATTTCACTTCTCATTTACCCATCCGGAGGTAATGCTTCGTCTTTACTTTCCATCGGACTGAACATGAACTTCCTTCCACTGCGATCGGACAACAGTTCCAATGTGGCCCACACCGAATATTCCAAGTTCCCAAGTAACAAACAATGCTTAAAATTTATTTATAATACAAAACAAAAATCAGTCAAGTCAAACTAAAAACCGAATTACATTTAAAGGAAATCAGCTGCGCACTCGCTTCACGCGCTTGCGACATCGTCGATTCGCTGAATGTAGCGTAGAAGAAGTTTGGCCACTCGGATTGGTGGCCAACAGTCAATGCGACACTTTACTGCACACTTATGTCCATAAACGACGCGGCGTGTGCGCGGCGCGTTAATGAGACAACAGGTTCAGCACACCTTCGCCGCCATTGCGCAGCCGCAGTCGGAGTGCGCCGAAGGTCGGCTGACTGCTGGCGGTCATCGAAAGTAGTCGCAATGGTTGTTTACATATTGAAAAAAGCATAAATAAAAAATAAGCACTTTCAAACAAACGTATCTCATTAAACTGTGACTCAATTTAAATTCCCGACAATAGTTTTGTAAACATTTTCCCAACGCACATGTGGTTGCCCTCTTCCGCGCCGCTTACCTGAGGGTACCGTCTCATAGACCCGCCTTGCTTTGCACCGTCAGACATGCGCGTAAGAGAGTCAAGCCAGCACAACCGCTGCATTTTTTCGCGCTGGACTGTGTCCATGTCTCTGCAAATTTCATACAGATCGCTATTCCACCGAATACGGACCACAGACTCATCGCCGGTCCGCAGTTTTGGCGAAGTATCTCTTGAATGCCCTCAAAGCACTTTCACCGGTGGTCAACAACGTCCACTATGCAAGAAGACGGCGATGATAAATGCCTTGTAGAGCATAAGTTCTCAATTGCCTACTGAGCCCAAAGTGACCCAAAGCAATTTCTGAATGCAAAATTTATTCTCCGTTTGATCTCGAGGCTCGATAGACCAAGTCTTTCACCACTTCAAATCAAAATCACAGCTGCCATCAGTGAAGTGTGGTCCAAGACGCGAAGATTCTTTGCTTTTTGACAGACACTTCGACCCACTTCTCGCTCGCCCGCTTCATTTTCCAGCTAATTTTCTCCAAAAGAAGGGATCGCTCTGTCTGAAACCTCGCTTGGTATCGAACGGCTTGGACAGGTCCTTTCCTATTCTGACGAAACTAGCAGTGGTCTTCCACGCCACAACGAAGGCTTCGTGCTATCACATTTCATCACACTTTGTGTATGACTGAATAAACATTTTGAAGTAGAAAATAAGCATAAAACCGGCAGCGTCTCATAACACCGTGCGACAGCATTTTTCACACCGGGAAAAATCCATATGGGCGTGAAACTAGAGACCAAATTTAGTAATACTGCGTACTCAGTTTTTTATTTCTACATCCTTTGTCCTTTAAAAGGACTTCAAAATTTTGAAGGGGATAAAAAATAAAAAAATATAAAAAATACTTAACCTCGTTAGAATATGGCGATATATATATCAAATGAAAGAGGAAAGGCTCAAGAATTTAAATAAAATTAATTTGTTATCTATTTGCAAACAAAGGATATGAAAAAGGTCCTTTGAAAATTTTAATCCTTTATATCCTTGAAAATTTACATCGAATTTTCTTGAGAAGTAAGTATGTTAAACGCTAAATCTCCCTGATCACATATCAAAATTTCATTACTCTAACTTTATTAGTTCGAAAGTTATTTAAAAAAAGGCGGAAGCTGCAATTCTAATGAAGTACAAAAATTCTAATTTATTTGAGTATCAGTATTTTAAATTATAAAAAGATACAAAATCAATGAAGCGAGAATAATGAAATTTTGACACGTGATCAAGGACACTTTGGGTTTTAGCATACTTACTTTTCAAGAAAATTCGATGTAAATTTTCAAGGATATAAAGGATTAAAATTTTCAAAGGACCTTTTTCATATCCTTTGTTTACAAATAGATAAAAAGTAAATTTTATTTCAATTCTTGAGCCTTTCCTCTTTCATTTGATATATACATCGCCATATTCTAACGAGGTTAAGTATTTTTTATATTTTTTTATTTTTTATCCCCTTCAAAATTTTGAAGTCCTTTTAAAAGGACAAAGGATGTAGAAATAAAAAACTGAGTACGCAGTATTACTAAATTTGGTCTCTAGTTTCACGCCCATATGGATTTTTCCCAGTGTGAAAAAATTTTTTCATTTTTGTCGCACGGTGTAAGCGTTAAAACTTTGTAAGTACTGACTTTGACTGACTTACAATTTTTTGTTGTTAGTTTTTAATTTTTCTTTTTATATTTTTTAAGCTCAACAAATGTTTCCTACGAAAGGTGTGTAAAGTGTTGTGCGATTAATAGACTTGGCAAACATTGTCGTCCTTAATGTGATACGAATAAATGTCAAAGGATTTAAGATGTTTCAGTATTTTATTTATTTTATTATGTTATATACGTTTTAGTTTTTTAAGTGCAAATAAAAAACATTCATTTGCGTATGACTAATGGAATTATTCTCAAAATAAACAGCATTAAAGTGAATGTGAAGGAAGAATTGTCGCCATTGCTGGGTAACTTATAAAACTGGAATAATTTCAATTAAAGTTATTACCATTTTGCTAAAACAAAAAAGTGTTATTAGCTTTTTGTATTTATTAGTGTCAAATTAAAACCTTAACAAAAATTCAACGAAACTACGGGCGTCGAAATTGCAATTTTCGAATCGACTTTTCATGTCTAATTTAATTTAAAGAAATCATTTAAAACTGAATCGACCGCAGACTTTTGTGCAGTGCGATTGCAACAGTGGAGCGAGCGGTTCCACGTTCTAAATCTGACTCGGCGTTGCATTGAATTCTTGAGTTTTCCTTTAGAGAAATTGAATAATTAATGAGAAATTAAAGTACGCCAACGAAATCTGAAGATTTGCAAAATGTTTACCATGAAATTGTTAGTGTTGTTGCTGGTAGCGTTTGTGGCTTTGACAAGTGCCAGACCTTCAGCAGACGGTAAGTCACGAATACAATTCAGAAGCAAGAACATTTGGTTTTCAACCGATGATTGACTATTTGCATTAATAATTCGAAATAAATCAGTGCCGAGAATTTCAAAAATTCGAATTTATCAAACAATTTGTTTGAGAGACTTTGACGAAATCGATCTGAATCCAGTGCACCAACTATTTAATCGATAATATTTATGATGAACAATGATATACAGCAAATTTTCATTACAGGATACAACGCAGCACAAGTCGAAGTGGACCGCATTGATCAAAGACGGCTGTTGATTTGTGACAAGGGTTACATACCCATTGAAGGGAACTGCGTCAAAAAAAATTAATAATAAATGAAATGAAATATTGAGAAATAAAAATAGTAAATGTAACATTTGATAAGATGCGCCATTTGATAAGCATAGTTAAGGTGGATGTACAGAAACGTCCCAACCGATTTCCCAAAGCTTCTGGCGATTGCTTCTGGGCGATTGCTTGCTTCAGATAGTTCAATTGTAGACAATACAGGTCCGAAGTAAGCGTTTGGCCTTAGGGGAGAAACCCACAGTAGATGACTGCCTGTCAATCACACCAAACATACAGCAAAACGTTCCTGACCGTCAATCCAAGCTTGGCTCAATGCAATTAAAAAAACCGCAATCGCGCTAAAAAATAAATTATCAAGCAATTACAAAACTGTGTGAGAAGTTTTCTTAGTAGGAAATCTCTTGGAACGCCATGTAGCCTTACCCGATCGCACTTATACAAAGCGAAATACAGATTACTGAAGAAATTTTTTTGGAAAATAAGTAAGTATAGACATATGTACACTGTTTTTTTTAAAACTAATTTTCAAATTGTTCGTATGTTTGCATACATTTGTGGAAAGATTTATGTGATTCTCTTGATTTTCCCTATGCGCTTTGTACTTTCTTGTCCAATCATGTGGTCACCCTTTGCAATTTGCGTACGGAACACGATTATCCTCCGGCGTGCACCTACAACACGTACGCGCACTTTGCACCCCCACACATTCGGGTTTTTGTCTTCACTAATCGTAAAATGTGTCTGACGCTGGGACATTCTTTTGTCACTGCACTTTGAACTCTCTCGCCCTTTGTGTCATTTACCATTTTTCGTTAGCTTCTTGTTCAAACATCGTCATTGCTTGCGGTCAGCTGTCACAATGGGATTTTAACATTTGACAGTAAACCGTGTACGAACAGTTGGGTATCCCCTGTCACGTCATCGTACTGAGTGAGAGAGAGTGGGTGCTTGCTGTATAAGGCCAGAGTGTACAAGAAGAAAGCAGGGAAGGCACTTAATTGCGGTCAGAGTAAACAATGCGAATGTAAAGTTGTTATTTGATTGACGGTGATATGAAACTGTCAAAAGTTTAACGAAATCAAAAGCCAAAGAATTTGATAATTTGAACAATGTGTTTTCTTCCAACCTCAAATGAGTGTTTTACTCTTTTCTAACTTCTCACGCAACTCACGACCCAACTCAGTTGCCGCATGAAATGTTCAAACCACATCAATTTTACTAAAACCTTTCTTGTGTATCTCAGGTTAGGATAGGTTAGGTAAGATGGCTGAGTTGGCTACCCATAGACCCGGTTAGGTTTATGATACCAGTTTGGGTTCCTTAGTGTTGCAGATTGAGGTAAAAATTATCGGTGAAATTATCCGTGTTCCTAACGAAGTACAGCAGCGACTTAATTCATGCTTGGAAACCTCTTCGAACCCAGAAAAGAACGAGGCCCCTAAGTGAGTAAGTCGTAGTCTTGAGATGGCCGGGCAGAATCAAAGAATGTGCTCCAGAGTTTCCTTGGCTCTATATATTCTTTTTTGCCGGCCTCGACAGTCCAGCGAGTAGCACGCTGGCTTCTCATACCGAGGCCCTAGGTTCGATTCCTAGCTCGGGCTGGTGAAACGCTCATCTACTTCTATCGCTTTCCACATGAAGCAGATGAGAATTACAAGAATCGCACAAGTGCGCTTTTGGCAGGCAATGGCAAAACCTCCAAGTGTGAAAGAAAAAGAAAAACAGCCAATCGCCGTTCGGATTCGGCGTTAAACCGTAGATCCCCACCTCCGCCCTTTCAAAACGGTTGAAATATGAGATATTACTCTCCTCTCCTTCCCTATGCCCCATGGGTATAGTACAATGGTCCGAAATGAGCTGAGTGCTATGGAAGGCTTGTAGCCTTCCTGCCCACTCTCACATCCCATCACATCACATCACATCACATCCCATCACATCACATCACATCACCATATTCTTTGCATTTCCTGCATTCATCCGACTCCGTTAAACCCATCTTCCGCGCGTTGACCTCCGTTGGGCAATGCCCCCTTTAGTATGCACGTGATGTCTCTACAGTCCTTTCTCGAAAACGAGAGAACAAATAACGTATCCGCTTCATTAAATTGTCCGAGCATATTAGCGGTTGTGCAGGTAGTTAAACCACGCCTTCGCGTTTGTCATTAGGTAGTTCGCCAAACCTCTGTTGATCGCCCGCAAAGGCATCAGAACTTTGCTGACCTGCTCATCTAGCAGGTGAAAACCGATTTTGGCGAGAGTAGGTTAGATTAGGTTAGGGATGTGTGCTTGCCGCACACACCCCTTGTGAATCCCTTCATTTTTCGGAGAAACCGGTGTCCTTCCTTTATCTGTAGGGATCCCTGTAGATCCAAACGGGATCTTTTGGGAACCATTTGGTCTTGGCGAGGAAGTTGTGTAGATCGGTTATCTGTGCCTCTGCTACTTCCGCAAGCCCATCAAAGAACCTTGGCCCAAACAGTCTGGAGCCGTCGTCTCTGAAGTGATTCTACTGCATACTCATCTCAACTTGGCCACAGTATCCGCTGCCTCATTTCCCTCAATGCCCTTGTGACCAGGTACCCAATAGATATGCAGTTTGCGATTCGCAGCCAGACTTTCTATTGTCTTGTGCCGCTCGACAAGTTCCGCACAATCGTACAGGCAATAACAAATTAATTGACAAGAGAACAACTCATTCAGTTACTTTATCACAACATCGCTTGCTTTCCTTTGTTAGCAATTAGTCAGACAATTGGTTGCGATAAGATAACCGCTTCGAGCCAAGACCATAAAAGAGCCAGTACCCTTCACTCAGACTCAAAGCATTTGCACACTAAACTTTGAAATGCGGCTGACATCAATCCGAACGGGAGTGGGCCTCACATTCCTGGCCGCATTAGCACTAACCCTGGCCACGGACGAACTCGGCCTGGATGTAGAGGACATTGAACTGAAGCGTGCGGAACGTTGTTCGGTAGCCAAGTGCCAATTGCCGAATTGTCGCTGCTCGGGGTTGCCGCTGCCTAAGGCGGAATTTCGTGGCAGAGAGAAAGAAATTCCACAAGTGAGCTTGAAACTTTTACTCAAAACTTCAGACACCTGAATTTTACGCTTTAAAATGATCTTCCCTCGTCGGGCGCCCGCAGCTCCTAACGGTGACCTTCGATGATGCGGTGACCGCCATCAACTACGAGCAGTACCAACAGCTGTTCGAGGGGCTCGTCAATCCGGACGGCTGCGAGGCGCGCGGCACCTTCTACGTTTCGCACGAGTACACCGACTACAGCAAGGTGAATGCGCTCTACGCGCAGGGCCACGAGATCGCTCTGCACTCGATCACTCATGGCGACGGCACCGAGTACTGGCACGAGGCGGACGTGGCACTGCTGATGCGCGAATTCGGCAACCAAATCGAACTACTCGAGACATTCGCCAAGGTCAATCGTACGCACATACGCGGCATGCGTCTGCCCTTCCTGCAGCTGTCGGGCAACAACAGCTACGTGGCGGCGCAGCGACTGGGCTTGCTGTACGACAGCTCGTGGCCCACGCAACAGTACAAGAATCCGCCCATGTGGCCGTACACGCTGGACTATCGCTCGGCGCAGGACTGCCAGATAAGTCCCTGTCCCGATGCGTCCATAGCGGGCGTCTGGGTCAATCCAATGGTGTCGTGGACCGATAAGCACGACTACAGCTGCTCGATGATCGACGCCTGCATCTATCCGCCGAAGGACAATGTGGATGCAATCTTCGAATGGTTCATGGAGAATTTCAATCGGCACTACGAAACCAATCGGGCACCGTTCGGCATGTATCTGCATGCGGCATGGTTTGCGCGCGGCAAAAATAATTTCGCCGCTTTCAGAAAGTGAGTGCTTCGGTTGAGAGTTGGCGGATCATGTGCCGATCATGGCTTTTGTTTACTTTTCCAGGTTTCTGACGCACGTGAACTCGTTGCCCGACGTCTATCTAACCACGGCCGCACGTGTTATAGACTACATGAAACATCCGGTGCTGGGTAAACCGTTCGGAAGTTGTGCCCCGAAGCCGCAGACCACCTGCGTGCCGCGCACTTGCGGACTCGTCAAGGTCTCCGTGGGGGAAATGCGCTATATGACTGTGTGCGATCGCTGTCCGGCCGCGTATCCTTGGCTGGATAATCCGCAGGGATTGAGCAGGCACAGACGCAACTAGGTGAAACACTCCTAAACAATGAACGTATTATATGTTGAACTGCTTACATAAAAAATTTAAACAAAATAAAAGGCAATTTTGACATCTTATTTGTTACTAAAAATTCACTTGTAAAACAACCAAACTTCAGTTGTGCGAATTATGTGAAGTGAGGTTAACATGTCGAAGAGATCCAATAATTATGAATTGGAATATTTCCTTTTAAAAACTGAATGAATTGGAATATTTCCTTTTAAAAACTAAAAATTACAAATAAAAAATTAAAAAAGTAAAAATTAAAATAAAAAATTAAAAAAGTGAGATTAACATATCGCACAGATCCAATAATTATTAAAAAGTAAAAATTTAAATGAAAAATTCAAATTAAAAATTAAAAAAATATAATAAAAAATAAAATAAAATAAAATGAAAAACAATCAATGTTCAGTTGTAAAAGGAAATATTTAAAAACTAAAAATTACAAAAAATTAAAAAGTAAAAATTTAAATGAAAAATTAAAATTAAAAATTAAAAAAATAAAAGAAAAAATAAAATAAAATGAAAAAAAATCAAAGTTCAGTCGTGCGAATTATGTGAAGTAAGGTTAACATGTCGAAGAGATCCAATAATTATGAATTGGAATATTTCCTTTTAAAAACTAAAAATTACAAATAAAAAATTAAAAAGTAAAAATTAAAATTAAGAATTAAAAAAAAATTAAATTAAAAATTAAAATGTAAAACAATCAAAGTTCAGTTGTGCGAATTATGGGAAGTGGGGTTAACATGTCGAACAGATTCAATAATTATGAATTGGAATATTTCCTTTTAAAAACTAAAAATTACAAAAAATTAAAAAGTAAAAATTTAAATGAAAAATTAAAAAAATTAAATTAAAAATTAAAATGTAAAACAATCAAAGTTCAGTTGTGCGAATTATGGGAAGTGGAGTTAACATGTCGAAGAGATCCAATAATTATGAATTGGAATATTTCCTTTTAAAAACTAAAAATTACAAAAAAATTACAAATTAAAAATAAAAAATTTAAATTTAAATTTAAAAAAGTGAGGTTAACATATCGCACAGATCCAATAATTATGAATTGGAATATTTCCTTTTAAAAAGTAAAAATCACAAAAAAATAATAAAAACTAAAAATTAAAATTAAAAATTAAAAAGTGATGTTAACATATTGCACAGATGCAATAAATATGAATTTGAATATTTCCTTTTAAAAACTAAAAATTACAAATAAAAAATTAAAAAGTAAAAATTAAAATGAAAATGAAAAAGTAACATTAAAAATATTTTAATATTAAAAATTAAACAAGTTTGTAAATGACAAAACTGGGATAAGTTGTTTGATTTCTCTCCGAGATGACTAACCTAATCTAGAAGCTAATCACTGAGGTATCCTGGACAAAAGTCGGGTAAACAAATCAGCAAGAAATGGCAAAACCGATAATCTACAATCCAAAAACAAGTCAGAAATTGCCAAACTAGGTCCTCTATTGATTAATTCCAAGCCAGGATCATATAGGAAAAAGAACCGAGTGAGTAATGAGGTTAGAAAGCCTTACAGATTTGTTTAATTATGAGTTTAAAATGCACTTAAAGTTTGCTCAGTACTGCTTAATATTGAAAAATGTGAACGGAAGTATAGTCTTTTCCGACCTTAAGCCACCAACTAAGTAGACAGAGATTGGTTCAAAGTAAAGAAAACATAGCCAGTGTCGCCGAAGACTCAGAATTGTTGGAAGAAGATCTGAAGAGATCCAAACGTATTTTATTGCAATACAAAATTAATTATTTTGTTCCAATCAGTGTGTTCGGGTTTAGCTAGTTATTTTTAGCATTAAAAAGAAATTTAAAAAAAGTTTGAAATGTGAGATTTTTTTAAATGCCTGTCCAGTTTTGATAGGGAAAGCGTAGCATGGCAAACATCTATTTTATTAGAAAGCCAATAGATCTAAGTATAATATAAAAAAATTAACTTTAGATTACACAACTAATAGTAATAAAAAACGAACTGCAAACATTACTAATTTCCATAATTCGTTAACATTAGAAAAACCATTGCGATTTTTTTCCGAATTTAAAAGAAAACACTCCATTCAAAAAAGTCATAAGAACGATTTACGCCAGTTCACGCCATTCGATTTTAATTGCCTTTCTAAATTTGGTTATTTTTCACTTTAATTGTTAAAAAAAAATTTGTTTTTGAAAAATCGTGAAAAAAAATATTTATGCTAAGCAAAATAAAAACCGATAAGAGATCACGCTTCTATTAATGTAGTTGTAATGTTAAAAGAAATTAGCGGCCTATCTACAAAAATATATTTTCTATATGCATACATTTCACTTTTCTCCTTCATAAATTTTTGTAAAAATATAGCCAAATTTGACTAGCTATATTTCCTAATCAAGGCAATTTTTCGATGAAATATTTCGGATCCAGCTTAAATAAACAATTACCTTTGACATGATACTACTTTCGTCAAAATCCGCGATAGTGTTTTTTCTAATTTTTGTTCACTCTAGAAGCACTGTGCGACCTCTTGAAGCAGTGCCAGCAAAGCTTAGGAGACCATTTGAATGATTTGATCTGCATGAATATAGCTTCAAAATATACATAGTCAGAATCAATAAAACTGAAAATTCAATGTGTGAAGTGAAAAGTGAAAAATAAAACTCACCGCATAATTTTTATTTTTCCCCCAAAAAAGAAAACTCAACAAATAATTTTTATTTTCTGATAAAAAAAGTTCAATAAATAACACAGCACAACAAAAAAACACTTTTTTTCTGTTGCATGGAGTTTTTCTACTGTTTCTTACTAATTTTGGTGCGCTGATTTCGAATCTATCCTCAGATTTTTTCTGGCAGCTCTAGTTAGTGAGATATAGGTACCGTGTCATTTTTTCAGTTTTTCCTCTACTTTTCCATATTTTTGATCGTAATTTCTAAACCAAAAAACCGATTGACATGATTTTCACCTTATCGCACTAACAATACCACGGCCGATTTTTAGGCCCCTAATTTTTTAAGGAAATTTCATACATTTTGATGAAAATGACTATGGTACATTTTTGCTATTATTTCGATGCGAATGTGTATTCCGCCAAATAATTTGGCTGTGTTGTATTGCTTGATGTTTCTTCTTAAGATATTCATATACTTCGTAACTTGATTTATGAAAAATCTGTGCAATTTTCGCCATCAGAAAAAACGCCTTGAAATTCAATATTTTCCTACCTACCACCTTATTACAACGCCAATTTAGAACGCATAAAATTGATTAATGTCAGAAAAGATGGCGTGAGATGTTGTTAGTGCAACTATATAAAAATCATGTCGATAGGATTATTGGTTCAGAAATTACAGTCGAAAAAGAGAAAAAAGCCGAGGAAAATTTGAAAAAGTGACACGCCCATTTTTTGCGAAAACTAGAGCTGTTACATAAAAACGGAGTATGGTTTTGAAAACAGCGTGAAAAAACGATTCAGATTCATGTAAAAAACTCCATGCAACAGACATGCTGTTGTGCAGTGTAATTGATTATTCGGTGAGCGAGTAAAAATCGAAAAAATAAGTTTTATATTTTTATTTATATATTTAGCTTATAATTTTTACGGTCCCTGGTATTTTTTTAACTGCTCACTCTTTATATAAAATTCTTTGTCCTGGCTGACTGACTGATTCATTATTGCCGAGCACAAACCGCTGAAGGTACATTAATAGCTTTAGAAAGATGATTATGATGAAAGATGATGATTTGTGTACAGAAAGATGATTAATTGAGCCTATTGGTTTCATAATTGATGAAGCACTTTAAATGATAAATAATTAAGAGAAACATGATTAAATTAAATCTATGCAAAGCTGCGAGCAACTGAATTAATGAATTTTTTTTTCAAGGAATCTATGCCAACGTTGTTTGCATTATTTTTCCATTACACTTTTGCTTGTAATATGTGTCGCGAATTATTGTGTTAAAGAAAAGCCATTTAGCTCTCGATTTTGCAAAACCCAAGACAGGAAGCATTTCGAATGAATGTGTTTTTATTTAGTTCTGCAGTATGTAAAACACGGACTGCATATCAAATTTATCGGCCAAATGAAATGGTGACGCCACCAACGAACGCCAACAATGCTCAGCTGGAGCACACTTGACAAACTTGATTGCCGGCATATTCTCGAGAAGACAAAGAAGTCAGCGCAACAAATGGTGCTGCGCTGAGCAATGCCAACAAATACCCAACGCATACTTGAGCGAAAAACTTTGCCACCAGAGTTGATGAATCAATCGAAGCCCGAAGAACAATAAAAGCCATAACAACAACAATCACAATAACAACAGCGTAGTCAAAGGGTTAAAAGGGTTCATGGTATGCAAAAATTGCATGAAACAAATACAACTTTTTTGTTGTATGTAGATGTGAGGAGAAAATCTTTGCAAACATGGCAAAAGCCACTTGAAGCCACGACGACCAAAACTACTCGATTCAAATGAGAATTGTCTGCAAAGTATTGCAAGAAATAGTGTTGAGATGAAATCGAACAACAGCAATAACGACAACAACTAAGCAGTTGAGTGCTTAAGCGGCCACTTTAAGAAATGCTAAAAGTGAAATGCAAAAATCCAACGCCAGGTGGCTGGCATTGTGGGTGGCATGTGCCCCCTCATTCAACTACAATAACAATAACTACAACAATAACAAGCCAACTAACATATCCACAACTACCACAATTCATGTGCGCCCCTAGCGGAAGCCAGCAACCCTCGTAGTCAACGTTGCCGTTGCTTGTCGGCTCCACTCATCGGCCATGCTGCACAACTCCTCGTGGACTGGTTGTGCTAGAGTTGTGTGGTTGTAGTTGTTGTTGTAGTTGTTTTCGTTTTTATGCTTTATTTCGCTGAAGTAGCAAAAAGGCGGGCCCGCCTTCAAGTGACGAAAGTCACGTACTGGGGCGTTACCTAACCTCGTTTATTCGTTTGGCTCGTTCGTTTGCTACAACAACAACAACAAAACCACACGCACACATTCATTCAAACCACAAAAACAACAATGATGCGATAGTGTGCACGCTGCTGGTGCAGTGGTGGCACTCGTTGTTGTTGCTGCTGTCGTTGTTGTCGGTGCTCGTGTACGCCGCCACCGGAAATGCCATTTTATGGCATACGCTGCCGTTCATGTTGTTGCCGTCCTGGTACGAGCAACTCCGCTCGGCGGCAGCTCGTTTCGTCTAACGAGCGCCACGACAAGCAGCAACAACAACTGCACTGCACACTGCACCTACGAGTACAACTCCTCGGGCTGGCATTGCGGCGCACAAAAATTGTGTGAGGGCGAGTGTGAGTGGAGTCGAGTGAGTATATGTAAGTGTGTGTGTGTGTGTGTTTGTAGTGGCTGGTGGCTGGGTGTCTGAATGGCTGTGGTGGGGGCTGCTCTGCCGTTTGTGCTTTAACGATAATGACGCTGCGTTGTTCGTGTTCGTGCTCGCGTACGTGCGGCGCTGCTATTGCAGGCACTGCGCGCGCTGAAGCAACGGTAGCGGTTCAAGGTGAGTGACGGCTAATATTTATGGTGCTTCAATTTTATTTTGACTTAATTTTCGCTTCTTTAGCTCTCATTAATCTGTTTTGTTTGCTGAAAGACAATTACGAAATTGCATATAAACAACTGTCGTCAATTGAGAATTTGGTAAGAGAAGGAAGATAAAAGAAATGTAGAAATTCCATCAAATTAAAATCAACAAAACAGCTAAAACACGATTTAAAGAACAAAACTAGTCGCGCTTAGAAGAAATGAAAAATATTTAGGACAATTTTTTTTTTTTCAGTAGAACAACTTGTGGGTTTCGCTTCTTTAGCTCTCATTAATCTGTTTTGTTTGCTGAAAGACAATTCCGAAATTGCATATAAACAACTATCGTCAATTGAGAATTTCGTAAGAGAAGGAAGATAAAAGAAATGTATAAATTCCATCAAATTAAAATGAACAAAACAGCTGAAATAAGAGTTAAAGAACAAAACTAGTCGCGCGTAGAAGAAATGACAAATATTTCGGACTATTTTTTCTTTTTAATAGATGAACAACTTGTGGGTTTCGCTTCTTTAGCTCTCATTAATCTGTTTTGTTTGCTGAAAGACAATTCTGAAATTGCATATAAACAACTGTCGTCAATTGAGAATTTGTTAAGAGAAACAAGATAATGAAAATAGAAAATAGTAGAAATTATATAAATTTAAAATCAACAATTCAAAAAACAAAACTAGTCGCGCTTAGAAGAAATGAAAAATATTGAATTCTACTACAACTTGCGGGTCCCAGTCTGCTTCAAGTGTTGTTTAGATATTAAACGGAAATCAAATATGAAAAAAGAAATTGGCAAACAAGTATTCAGCGTTTCTTTGTTAAAATATACAAAATTTTGTTTTACTCCAAACAATTTTTTTAATCGAAATAATGGCTATTCTTCTCAACTACATTTTGCCATTTTTCGTATGTTATAGAATCGCCTAGAGAGAATGTTCCCTATTTGCGGCAGACCCTAGCCCGGTAAAATATTTGCTATGGTCAGTTAAGGGGGGATAAGGGTTTCAGCGTAAAAAACACTTTTTTTATGAATTTTTTTTGAAAGTATGGATTGATCAAATTTATTTAAACGTTTTGTACATTATTAAGCATACTTTTAACAATATTCTGTAATATTTTCAAGCAGAAATATTACAAAACAAGCCGGTGACAGAGCTTGCCCCAGAACGTCTTTGAAAAAATACAATTTGCGGTGCTCACTGTATCTCGGTCGGAAATTATCTGAAATTAAAAACCATTAAAATTTAATCAAAGTATTATCAAATCCTCCCCCCAACGTTCTCTGATTATTTTTTTTCATTTAAAAATTTTTGGTGGCCATCTAAAGTGTAAACTGCTATTTTCCACGAAAAATTCCGCCATATTGTGGGTGAGAAACCCCCTTAATGTAAAAAGAAAATTTTTTACTAAACGTTGGGGGGAGGTATTTTATATGTAGAAAATGTGTACTAAGCTTCAAATGAATCGGTTTAGTAGTTTTTAAATGACAGTGAACACGGACTTTGAAAAAGTAGTTTTGAGAAAAACGCGTTTAAAGTTTATGAGCTGTATACCTGCACTAAAGGACAGGGGACTAACTATAGACCATAACTTCAAGAGTTTTGCTCCATTCGACTTAAAATTTTAACAACAAAAATGTTTAACAATAAGATAAGACAAAAAAAAATTCGATTTTTCGAAAGTGTAAACCCTTACCCCCCCCTTAAGTAAGTTGTTTTCTCGCGCAGACTCTGATCCAAATATTGGCCTCCGGGGTTTTATCTTTGAAAAACTGAGGGAGGCCGTGTTTCCGGTGGAAGGACCAAGTTGAGGAGACCCTATCTTCTCTTGGTGTGACCAACTAGAGAAGTCGCGTACAAAGTAGAGGCGCCTGGCGAGAGCTTTTGCGGCAGGCCGTAACCCGGTAACGGGTTGTTATGACCAGTTAAGTAAGTAAGTAAGACATTATTCGAGAGCAAATGACAATCTGTCAATGCAATGTTTGGACTATGTGGTGGATACATCGAAACTCCGCAGCCAAAGTCTTTTACCTCAACAAAGATGTGCATCCGCGTTGCTATGAGGAAACTCAGCACCTTTTCTGTTGATCAGTTGCGGCCTCTGTTTTCAATTTCTTGATTCCACTGCATTAATGTGCTGGCAGTAAAGATTCAAATTCATTGTTTAGCCAGGCGGCAGTAACTCATAATGGGTGATACATCTTTAGTCCCAACGAAGACAACAATACAACATCAACACATTTCTTGTGGTCAATTGCGACTTTGGCAACATTTTTGGAATTTTTTAAATTTTTTGCCAAGAAAGTTTTTGAACAATATTGTCGTATCTGTTCCATCTTTCATCTCCTGATACCATACGTTTCGAAAATGGCTTGATTTCATTTCTTTTCAACAGCGAATGGCAGATGGAAATTTATTCTACTTATTACATTTTCCTGAAGCAAACAAATGTTGAACTTCTTTTTGAAACCAATTATATGAAAATGCTTTAAATCCGCTTTATGGTCAATCTTTAGTTTCTTCCAGCGCGAGGTGCATCTTTCTTATCAACATTTTTAGAACGAAAGCGAGCAAATTTTTTCCAGGGTGGTGATTGGGACTACAAGTGGCTTAAAATTATTTTGTGATCAATCTTCAGTTTGTCACATAGTCAGGGACCATAAAAATTATAAGCTAAATATAAAAATCCAAATATAAAACTTATTTTTTCGATTTTTACTTTTCGCTCACCGAATAAAAATTATTTGATGATTTTTGCTTGTGATCAGAAAATAAAAATTATTTGTTGAGTTTTATTTTTTGGGGGAAAAATAAAAATTATGCGGTGAGTCTTATTTTTCACTTGCAGAATGAGAATTGAATTTTCAGTTTTATATTTTCTTCACCAAATAAATTATTTTCTGATCCAAAAAAAAACATCAACAAATAATTTTTATTCTGTGAGCGGAAAATAAAAATCAAGAAATATTGGTTTATTGCTTTTTTGAAAACTGCTTTCAAAAATAATCATTTTATTGCACTACATGATATATCTGCAATGCCTCCTTCATCTTAATTTTTTTGATTAAAAATATTGCGATAATAATTATTTTCGGTCCCTGGTTTAAGTACTTGAACCTTATCAATAACTTTTATAGAATTTGTTGGTAATAGGCTGACTAGAGCGAAGAGCATCTTCCTCTTCAAAAGTTCCAAAACGGATGCGAGCGAACTATCGTCTGACAACTGATTCGAATAGAGTTCATACACCATACACATTACAAATATTTCCACATGACTGTACCCCATTCTTTCTTTTGTCGTAGTAAAAATAGAAAAAAAATATTTTTTATTAAATTTTCCTCATCTTTGCGAGAGATGCACGATGCACCAAACTCAAATACATTTTTACAAATAATCAGCTGCAGTGGTGCACACAGAGGGGAGAAGTCTTGGGGGTTCAAACCCACCAAACACAAAATTGTTGGTGCAAAATGTGGTTTCGAATAGTATTCTCCAACCCAATAGAAGTATTTCGTCAGTCTCGACTCACTTGTTTATGAACATAGTAGACGCTCACAAGTTCGAAATCTCACAAATTCGAATCTTCCAGAAATTCGAACCTCATATTTTACAGCAAAATTCGAGCTGGCGGTTCGAATATGCAAGCGTTTCCCGTTTCTTTATTTTTTCTCCCTGTTTTGGTGTTTATTGTGAAAAAGGGGAATCACCAAATTGGCAATGTTTGGCCGCATGCTCGTGAATTATTATTCCGTATATAAACATTTGGCTCAGTTTCGATTAAAAAGTAAAAAAAAGCATTAAAATGTCGAATAAACGAAAAAAATTGTTTGACTTTGGATGTTCAAATTCAAATCTTAAAAAAGTTTGATGAAGTTGTTCAGATAAATTGCTTAGCTGTGGATGTATGGATTATATGCAAATTTTAAGCGACGAAGAAAAAGATATTTGTATGCGAATAAAACTGTTTACATTTTTAATGTGAAGAAAAAAAATAATTGCATTGCATTCAAATTTCAAGATTTATTTTTACTTTTCGAACATTTAGGAAATTCGAACTACCCCTTGTACAAAGTGGTTCGAATTTGTGAGCGTCTACTGTATGTTGTTGTCTTTGCCTTTCACAATCCAAACGATATTTGTTACGATATTATTTTACGAAAAATTTGAAAACATACAAAGGACTTTGAAAATTTAAGGACATGAATATTTTAAAAAATTATTCAAAAAAGTGAGCGCCATGTAGAATTTTAGTACGGGTATAAAATTAAGGAAAATATTTTTTTAGAATTAAATTATAATAATATAAGAAAAAAATATAATTATTTGAAAATGTCCTTTGAATGTGTTATCCTCGAATATCTTTGAAAATGACTAATAGATTTTTTTCAGAGACCTAAAATAATTATTATCCATATTTTTGGGAATAAAAAAATTGCCTTAAATTAAGAAATTTCTATAATTATTGCTTTATAATATTTTTTAGTTGTATTTTTTGCTGTCGATAATTATTATTTTGGGATTTTTGTATTTTAGATTTCTTCATAACTTTTATTTATGATTTTTTTTCATTTACGTTGCCGATAACTATTATTTTGAAAATGTTTACGTTGAATTACCACATTTTGGATCTGAATTGATTTTTAATTGTTTTAAATTGACAAACGTAAATTAACTGCAGAAACCGAAATTCCACCAAGAACTAATTAAAAAAAAATTTGTTCATAAAAGTTATGAAGCAACGAAAAAAAATCCCAAAATAATAACTATCGAGAACGAAAAAAAAATTTGTTTCTCATAACAGTTATTCCGCAACGTAAACATTAACTTTTGCGACAAATTATAATCAACAAATAAAATATATGTTGCATTGTAATAGTTACAATACAATTATTTTCCTAAAAAACTTAAAATAGTTAAGTCGCTGGTTTTTTATTTAATATATCTGAAGACGTACTATGCTACATTCTCAAATCTCAAATTTCATCCCTTCAACTTTATCAA
This sequence comes from Melieria picta, assembly GCA_964056695.1. Taxonomy (NCBI): domain Eukaryota; kingdom Metazoa; phylum Arthropoda; class Insecta; order Diptera; family Ulidiidae; genus Melieria; species Melieria picta. The sequence continues at coordinate 108,818,363 of OZ057400.1, read as the reverse complement.
TAAAATATAATGTAATAATTAAATATTATAATAATAAAATATTTATAATAACTATTAAATAAATTTTAAATGAATAAAATATTAAATTAAGTAATAATAATATTTTATATTTTAATATTCAAAAAATTCAATTTAAAAAATTCTACAGTACCATTTTACACGTTTTCTGTTTCTTCCAAGCCGCCGCTTTTTCAATCGTTTGATCTGCATATTGCAAATTACGAGAAATTTTTTTATTATTTTGCTTGCAACACTTCCTTTAAATAAAATTTAAATAAATAAAATATTAAATGAAATAATATTTTATATTTTAATATTTAAAAAATTAAATTTAAAAAATTAAATTTAAAAAATTCTACAGTACCATTTTACACGTTTTCTATTTCTTCCAAGCCGCCGCTTTTTCAATCGTTTATTCTGCATATTGCAAATTACGAGCAAATTTTTTTTATAATTTTGCTTACAACACTTCCTTCATTTCCTTCATTGTGCACTTCCTTTTCGAGTTCTTATTAAATTAGGTTGCAGCTGCAATTACGCCATTTTATGGCATCATTCATTGAGCATCGCGCAACGCCTGCCTGCCAATGTCTCAGTTTCATGAGTTTCATGCTCGTGTCAAGCTCGTTTTGCCACCGCAACGACACTATCTCCAGCTGCTTATTGCCTTATCAATCGAGATCCTTTATGTCTGTTCCTCCTGCACAATGCTGGCTGTAGCGATAAGCCACACACACAAAGCTTCTCACTCTCGCCAACATAAACGTAGCGCTGCGGAACTGTATAAATTCATTCAATAACATAGCATAGCATACGTTCAGGGGCAAAAGTCGTTCATTTTTATGTGTGCATCTTGACATTTCCCTATCTCTCTTTCTGCTGCTGCCCACTGCCTTAATGCGACCGTTATGTTAGCGACGCGGCAACAAATGTTAAGTGCACAAACGGCGTACGTGTGAGCAGACTTATGTGTATGTGTATGTGTGTTTGAAGCATTTTGTTGTTTGGCTGGTAAATGGCCAAAAGTCAACTGACTTTGTGTGCACTGTTTATGGCCGCAAACGATTTCGTATCATGCGAGCGCCAACAACACGAACATAATTTCGCTCTTTGATGGACTGGCATGGCAAAGTGTAGCATATGTTTGGGGACTGACAGTTGGCCAGATGAATTTGTTGCTTGCGCTCTATGTGTGTGTGTGTGTGTGTGTGTGTAGCGAACCCATCAACGTTTGTCTGTGCATGCGGAAAAGTTAGTGGCCGCAGCTGGCTGGAGATTAGGCGAAATGTCTGCTCAGACGTGACCACTCGCGCAGCGCTCAATAGTGATGCACGCGCGCCAACGCCAAAAAGTATGCAACTTTAAAAATTTAAGCAATGCTTTTGGCTTAATTGGTGCACTCAGCGTCAGCGTGACAGACATTTTGTGCGATAATAAAATTATTTATTTATTTAATTTCATTGCCACGTCGAATGTTAACTGGTCCGGCTGCTGAGCGTTTTCCGTTTCCGTTTGCCGTCTGCGGCAAGTTTACGCTGTGCTGTTGAAACCACGAACAAACGCACACACACACACACGCAAATGTTTGAGTGTTTGAGTATTTCTTGGGCTGTGCTGCAGTGCGCTTTGCAAAAAATCCGCACAGCAAAGCATTATCCTTTGGCGCTTTGCATGTTGCCTTCTGCGCTTCACATTTGTGTTTGCATGCATTTATTATAGTTGTCTTTTGTTGTTGTTTGTTGTTGTTGTTGTTGTTGCCGATGCTATTGGCATGTTGTTGTTTGTTGTTGCCACCTCGGAGACTGTTTTCCGTTGTCGATAGTGCGCTCCCAGGTCGCATTAACTTATCTCTTATATGGACGACCTCCGGTCTTGAACTCGAATCCGCAGCGCACATCCGCCACAACTGCTTTGGCTCGTTGTCCCCCTTCTCTCAACCCCCTTTACCATCCTCTTTTCCCCATCGATAGTGCATTTGCCTGCGCTGGTTCGCTGCTTTTGCAGCTTCTTTGCCCGCTCAAGTCTCGTCTTTGGCCTCCACTCTGTCAAACTTTGCTTATCTCTTGTGTGACTTTTTTTTCTGCGCTGCAAAATCAAAACACCATTACGATTATCCTCTTCGCTGCAACTAACATTGCCGCACTGGTTGTTGTAGCACTGGTTTTTCTATTGTTGTTATTTTTGTTGTGTTGTGTTCGTCCCACAGATGAAATTTGCGAAAATTTGTAAAATTATTCCAGCCAGCATTGCGTTCGCTCAAGGCTCACGCTGCATGCCACTTACAACAAACAAATTGTGCTTCTTCTTGTTTTAGTTGTTGTTGTTTTTGTTGTCACTTGTCGCCATTGCAGCCCGAATCGCTGGCATGTTTATGCGCTTCCTGTTTATCCCTTTTGGCATTTACCGATTTCGGTTTGTCAGTGTTGGCGCCTCGGTTTCTTTGCTTGCAAGTTTGCTTGTCTCCCGCCACTGCACCGCACCGTTGCCGGCTCTAAGACTGCCTGGAGTCTGCTGCCGGAAGTCTCAGGGTAATTTAGATAGCGTCGTTGCTTTAACTACTCTGCCGCGTTTCATAACGTCGATACTTTATTGAAACTATGAGTGCTCGTCGAATTTGGAGCGCGTCCGAGTTGCAGACGAAGCCATTACGTTTGAGGTTATGTGCAGTAGAAATATTTAGTATTTGTTTATGATGTTAAATAAACTGAAACAGATTTGTTGGCCATAGTTTTCGATGTCAACAGACGTTGGCTGGTTTAGAGACGAAATGCGGAGGAAAATGTTGGCAACGAGTAAGGTTTTCCTAAATATTTTTTTACTAACTATGAAGTATACGCGCTTCACGTCGTTAAGACGTTAAGGCAGGGGCGGATTCAGAAAAAAAATTGGGGGGGGGGATTTCCAAAAGTAATTCTTTAATATTTATAAAATGTCTTTTAATTTGTATGTAGTTTTAAAGTCGATCCGAATATTTCGGGGGGTTCAACCCCCCAAAACACCCCCTGAATCCGCCACTGCGTGAATATAAGCTAAGTTTCGAGATTCAACGTATCCGCTTCTACATACAGAGAAAAGACATAGGTTAGGTTACAGAAAAAGGTTAGGTTCAGAATAGGTGAAGTGCGACGAGCACTTCCACTCGGAAATCCTCTTGGGTCCATTGTGATTCCATTCATTTTGGATACGATGTCCTTTCCTATCTGTTGGGAAAAATTGGTCTGCTATAAAGAAGTTTATACAGGGTGGCGCAAAAGTTGTCACCCGACGCAAAAGTTGTCACCCGACGCAAAAGTTGTCACCCAGTGTTCTTTGGCTCTAATTTGTTTAGGAATGAATGAATGAATTAATGAATGAATTAATTAATTAATGAATAAATGAATGAATAAATGAATGAATAAATGAATGAATGAATTAATAAATGAATGAAAAAATCAATGAATGAATAAATGAATTCATGAATGAATAAATGAATGATTAAATGAATAAATCCTTCCTATTCATTCATGAATGAATAAATGAATGAATGAATAATAAATGAATTAATTAATGAATAAATGAATTAATGAATGTAGAAATCCTTCCTATTCATGAATGAATGAATGAATGAATGATTAAATGAATAAATCCTTCCTATTCATTCATTCAATTATTCATTCATTCATTAAAAAACAAATTAGAGCCAAAGAACACTGGGTAACAATTTTTTGCGCCACCCTGTAGTGGACGAAAAGGTTAAGTTTCGATGGATGTGTGCAGTATGACGATGGGTTAACAAATTCATGAAAATTAAAACAAAAAAAATTATAAATTACCAGAATATTCTACAGATTAACGCCTTGTTCCTTTCCCCTATGTGAAAGACTAATTTCTGTTCAAACATGAAGAAATGGCTCGGTGGTGAGGGATTTAGATCGAATGAGGTATCCAAGGTCATCGATAAAACAAATTTCTATTTTGATTCTGATTTTGAAATCAATACGTAAGAAGAAGATTTTTGTTGTATAGAAGTTCATTATACGAAAATTGTACTGTACTTATATGATGAACTTACATATATGAGGCGTCATTGCAATCTTGATTGCTTTTTCATAAGCAACCATTTTACTACACCGTGCGACAAAAATTAAAAAAATTTTCACACCGGAAAAAATCCATATGGACGTTAAACTAGAGACCAAACATTTTAAAAGGACTTCAAAATTTTGAAGGGAATACAAAATAAAAATAATATAAAAAATACTTAACCTGGTTAGATGACGATATGTATATCAAATGAAGGAGGAAACGCTCGGGAATTTAAATAAAAATGATTTTTTATCTATTCGTAAAAAAAGGATATGAAAAAGGTCCTTTGAAAATTGTAATCCTTTATATCCTTAAAAATTTATATAGAATTTTCTTGAAATGTAAGTATGTTAAAACCCAAAATCTCCTTGATCACGTGTCACAATTTCATTATTCTCGCTTCATTGATTTTGTATCTATTTATTATTTAAAATACTAATACTCAAATAAATTATAATTTTTGTACTTCTTGTACACCTGTACGCCTTTTTTTCGAACTAATAAAGTTAGAGTAATGAAATTTTGGACACGTACTTACTTTTCAAGAAAATTCTATATAAATTTTCAAGGATATAAAGGATACAATTTTCAAAGGACCTTTTTCATATTTTTTTTTTACAAATAGATAAAAATTCAATTTTATTTAAATTCTTGAGCCTTTCCTCTTTCATTTGATATACATATCGCCATATTCTAACGATGTTAAGTATTTTTTATATTATTTTTATTTGTTATCCCCTTCAAAATTTTGAAGTCCTTTTAAAAGGACAAAGGATGTAGGAATGAAAAACTGAGTACGCAGTATTACCATTTTTGGTCTCTAGTTTTACGCCCTTATGGATTTTTTTGGTGTGAAATTTTTTTTAATCTTTGTCGCACGGTGTAATTAATGGGAATGTTTGCTCTTACTAATAAAGCCATAAGACATGGAAAGCAAAATTTAATGTTGTTCATTTTATTGCATTTTTAAAAAGAATTCACTAGATGGCCCACACTTTATATGAAGCGTCATTGCAATCTTGGTTGCTCTTTCATGAGCAACCATTTTACTATCCCAAGTCTCGGAATTCTTCAATCAGTTGATAGAAAACAACTAAAATTTTCTTATGAGTAGTTGATTGAATTAAGATTCAAACCCACTCACCACTGCGCCACCGTTTCGAATATGTAATTAACCCAAATCAAAGCAAATGGAATAACAAACCTCCTTCAAATCTCAGGCGGCAAACATAATGGAAAAATCGCAAAGCTATAAGAGTTACAAAAATTCAAAATTTGGCGTCAGAGCGTAAAATCAAAGAAACATTCACAGTTGGCAAAGGCTAAAGCCAAAATCTGGTTTGTATAGAAGTAGACAAGAAATTGCGTAGGAAGCAAAATATGCAAATTCCTTTGGGAAGGGAGACAACAAAGTAATGCAAAATTTTATTCACACTTCATAAATGTGTGTGACACAAACACACACACACACACATACATACAGTCACAATAAAAGGTCGACACGAAATCTTTGAAAACTGACTTTCAAGTGCAAATTCGAAGCGAGCAAAGTTTGCCGCTGGCCTTCCCACTTGACACGTTTTTGCGTGTTGCACACACACACACACGCACACAATTCCCAACTGCAAGTGTGCTGTCGCTGCCGAGAACTGGGAGGGGGCCTGAGACCCCAGTGTTGACATTCGACGCGTTTGCAATTATTCGAGGCAACACTCACGCACGAAATGCCACACAAATTCAGACGTGGGGGCGGGTTGGCTGCTGGTTGCTGCCGGCAATGATTATCTGATTATTTGGGGGCGGTGTGGCGGCAGCAGATCAACTAATTTGCATTTCAGAAGGCAAAGTAATTTTCGAGAGGCTGAGAGCTGCAGACAAGTCTGTGCAAGTGTCGCACACCAATCGACAACGTCTACCTTAACGCTCGAACGACACTAATCAAATCAACGCCAAGCACAGTTTTAATTCCCAACTACGCGCACGCACACGCACACGCACACGCCCACAACGCACCGCCCACGCCCAGCAACACTGCGCGCAGCAATCACAACGGCTCAGCGCCAGTGTCGCCCAGATTGCAACTGTAATTTTGCCAGCTGCACCGTTCGACCGAAAATTGCCAGCTCGTCATTTTCGTCTTTCGTCTGTCTTCCGCCGCCACTGCGTTGCCTATTTCGTGCAGATCGTTGCGCAGCGATAAGTTTCGCGCTCTGTTTGTTTGTTTCTTTGTTTGACAACTTATTGTCTGCTTACTTATTTGATTTTATTAGCAGTGCGCCGTTGTTCGCCGTAAAGTAGGCTATATTTAAGTCGCAATCGCTGACTCGCCACATTCCCACACAAGTCGCTATCGGCCTGGCCGCGCACAATAACATTGCGTACGCATGTAAATTACTTAATTTCATAAAGTACACGTGTTGATGACTTTGATGCATTTGCGCCCAATTCGAAATTCCCCGTCCTATTTATATTCATGAGTTCGAATTGAGTGTGCTTGGTGCTTTAAGAGCGGCCAACGTGCCAAACGAATACAGAAAGTTTCGGAGCTCATTATGTGAAACTAGTCAAATGAAAGTCTTTATTAAGTTGGACTACAGGACCGTAACTTAAAGGTGAGTAATGCTCATCATGAATAGACTGAGACAAAATTAATAAAAAAATATAGCGGCTTCAAAATTCGCTGTAGTTGGGTCTTTTGTTTAAGGGGGTATTCCAGTCTAGAAATTCGAAAAAATCGATTTTTTAATTTCATATTTTCAAAGTTTAGACCTTTAAAAATAAGCCTCTAAGAGCCACTCTAAGCCACTCAGACTGCCCGAAGTGAGACTGTAAGCTTCAAACACGTTTTTCTCGAAACTACTTTTTTCGATACGGTTGACATGATATCTCAAGTTCTAGTGCACCGATTTACTTGAAATTAGTAAGAGACTTTCTTAATACTATCAAAATTGTAATGTGGTTTTATTTAACTATTTTTAAAAAATTACCAAAGTTGAAAAAAGGAGGCAAAAAATTTTCTTTATTTACGGAAAGGCGCTATTTGGTGCAACATTTTTTTTCAAATCAGCTACGTTCAGATAATTCTACATCCTTGTTTAATAAGGCTTAACCTTATTTTTATGTTTCAAATCACAAGGAGGTTTTGAATCACCAGTGTTGCCAGATCAGGAGATTTCCTCCTAGATTTAGGAGATTCTTGGCCTTATTTTATTTTATTTTATTTTATTATTTTATTTTATTTTATTTTATTTTATTTTATTTTATTTTATTTTATTTTATTTTATTTTATTTTATTTATTGTATTTTATTTTATTTTATTATTTTATTTTATTTTATTTATTGTATTTTATTTTATTTTATTTTATTTTATTTTATTTTATTTTATTTTATTTATTGTATTTTATTTTATTTTATTATTTTATTTTATTTTATTTATTGTATTTTATTTTATTTTATTTTATTTTATTTTATTTTATTTTATTTATTGTATTTTATTTTATTTTATTTTATTTTATTTTATTTTATTTTATTTTATTTTATTTTATTTATTGTATTTTATTTTATTTTATTTTATTTTATTTTATTTTATTTTATTTTATTTTATTTTATTTTATTTTATTTTATTTTATTTTATTTTATTTTATTTTATTTTATTTTATTACAAAACATATTTTGGAAACTATTTTAACAGTCAAAGCACACTATTGTGTTAAAAATGTTTAAGCTTAAAAAACGTAAGCTCGTTCTATCTCGTTCTCACTTATTGCTGTGACATTGAAATCCCGCCAAAACCGGCACTTTTATTTAATTCATTTGTTATATGTTTTGTTTTTTTTTAAGTTTTTGTTTTTCAGCTGAAAATGAATAAAAAAGGCTACAACAAAAAAATATTTGCATACATTTTTATTTTTTATGAGAAGTTTCTTTAAAATTACGCAAATTATAAAAAAATAATTTAGGAGATTTTTTTAACTTTTGAGAAATTTCAGTATTTTTGTAAGAGTTAGGAGAAAGCCATCTCAGGTATCTGGCAACACTGAGAATCACGTCAACCAGAAGACAACTTTTTTTTGAGTCCCCGCTTTGCCAGCCTCTACCGACTTAAATTTTGAAGTTTTTTTCAACTATTATACATTTTTATATTTTTTAAGTATCAATAAAAAACTGATAAAAACATGGATAGTAAAAATGATTACTGTTTTTTTTATTACGCCGGTAAAATCACCTAAAAGTCGAGCCTCTAGACTAGAATACTCCCTTAAATAATCAGTCTCAGTGGGGGATGGGGGGATGAGAGTAATATCTCATATTTCACCCGTTTTGAAAAGTGTATGCAACACTGTTTTTTTAAACATATGTTACAGCACACATTTCAAACGGATGGGGAAAGGGCGGGGGAGAGGACCTACAGTTTAACGCCGAATCCGAACGGCGATCGGCTGTTTTTCGTTCACACTTGGAGGTTTTGCTATTGCCTGCCAAGAGTGCACTTGTGCGATTCTTGTAATTCTCGTCTGCTTCATGTGGAAAGCGATAGAAGTAGATGAGCGTTTCTCCAGCCCGAGCTAGGAATCGAACCTAGGGCATCGGTATGAGAAGCCAGCGCGCTACCCGCTGGGCTATCGTGGCTGGGCTATTTTATCACAAGGTTTACGGAAGAAAACGTTTGCTTAAAACGTTAGACCCTCAACTTCTATTAAATATGGCCAAAGACTCTTCCAGCGTTCGTCCTATTGAACACTTTAAGGATCTCTGCCATATCGCTTTGCTTTCTTCATCTCTGGCGTGTAAGTTTTGTAGGAATTTTCAATTCCACGCCAAACAATGCGGCCGAAGTGTCACACATTGACTTGGCAATATTTTTGGCTTTTGTGCTCAGACTTGGCAGTACGGAATTTCATATTATGTGAAATTCACCGCAGCTCCAACAAGTGTCTACCCTCGCACCTCACATATCATTTGTAAGACAACTGCAAATATCGCGAAAACCGCCCTCCCACCTCAACTGATGCATTTGTGGGGCATTTTCAGGCGACGCTCTGAAGTGTGGCCGCTCGTTCGCCAATTTTGCCCATTTCGCCGTCTCGATGAGCCAAAGCGACGTAGAAGGCATAACTCATAAAAGGAGTCGTAAACATGCAGCAGTGCAGCGCAGTTTGTCACATTTTTATAACGTCAGATATATTTATTACAACAACCGAAACAATAATAAAGAAATAGGAAGCAACTTTGCGCCGAACGCAGCGTGCAAGTTGCTGTGTGTTGTTGTCGTAAAAGAAGAAATTCATGCGGCGTACCTTTGACTGCAAGCGAACGCAGCAGTGACTCGGCTGATGCACTGCAGCGCTGTGATAAAATATAAATAAATAAATAAACAGGAAGCGCATTAGGGCGAGAGGAAGTGGATTTTGGTGTTTTTAGTGCGGCCACAGTAGCAAACAGCAAGCGGCTGCTTTGCGGGTGGGCGGGTGGGCTGCTTTGGAGCCGGTGGCGAAATACGGCAAGTGACATCGGATATAAAACGGCAAATCGCCTTATTGAGTTATGGTTATGAGCGGCACTCGGTCGGCGCTGCGTTTGCGTTTACTGCTACTTTTTACTACTGCCACGACCGCTACTGTTTGTTGTTGTTTTTTTACGCTACCACTATTTCGGTGCGGCCCGGTCGGTTGTGGCCGGGAAAACTGTGCATTATTGGCGACAAAATTAAATGAAATGCACTGAAATAGTTTGTTGGTGTGTGTGTTTAAAAAATGAATGTTTAAAAATGGCGCTGCAAAAATGTTGATTGGAAAAGCGAACAAAAGCGCATTGCAAGGTGTTGCGCTACACTCGACTCGGTGGAGTTTGGTTCAGTGGGGTATGTGTAGACTTTTCGTGTGGAGTCTTCCTGAGTTTTAAAAGAAATTAAATAAAAAGAAATATGTAGTACGAGTACGACTCACTCAATTCCTGCCGATGTTAATTAAAGTCTTCATTAACTAAATTCTTATTGATGATGTAAAGTTTCATGTAAGAAGTGTGCACACGACATTTGAAGTCACCACGCCTCTTTGTTAGAGTTCTAGAGCTAGTTTACTTGTCAACAATTTTAGCTTAAAACGGGTTAAAAAAATTTTGTATCAATATTTTATAATTACAGAAAAATTATTAATTATATTAAAAAATATTTATGGAAAAATACAAAATTATCACTTTTTGATTTTATTTAACCATTATAAAAGAAACAGGGTTTTGATCAAACGCGCGTAGACTTCAATTAGAACACCAACTTTCCCTGATATCGCTGCTAATTATTGGAAATTATTTTGCGGATAACAGTAAAATTATTGTAATTTGCTTTGGATTCACTTCTAAAAATATTAATTTGTTGGTGCCTACTTAAATTAAACCCATAAATCAATCGTAGCTTTTGCTATAAGATGACAAATAGGTGAAGTTGCTCTCAGGCAACTTTGGGGTCGAAAGGGTTAAATAATTTGCCCTATCAAGAATTTCAATGTTGACATATTTAATTACACTGTACCAGTGGCGCACGCAGGATTTTATTTCGGGGGGGGGGGGGGGGGGGGGGTTTCGTAACTTTTTTTAGAACTTTGAAATAGAATAAAATTTAGATGTATGAATCTATAGACTGAGATCCAAAAAAAATATAATACAGTATTTATATTATTGGGTATTTTTTGTGTTATTGACGGACGAATTGTTTCTATACATGACAAATATTTGAGATTATTAATTGTTGAAATTTTATTACACGACGATGGCATTATGCAAGAGAATTTCTCATCTCTACACAATTCAAGAATAAACGAATCATCTTCAAATGATAGAAAATTTTGCAATAGTGTATAAATATTCAAATGAGTACAATATTGTTTTAATAATAATTTCACAATAGAGGCACTCTTGAAACCAACTTTTGAATACAAAAAGAATAGAGAATTTTTATACCATAACGGATCACGGCGAGGAAATTGAAAAGTATATAAAGTATTCATTCGTTTAAACGACATTCGATTCGATTCGTCAAAATGGACAATAATTTCAACCATAAATGAATAATAATCTTTACGGAAATCTTTTCGTCGAAAAATTGTTTCAACTATAGTTTTGAAGCGGGTAATGTCATTTTTTTCACGACGAAAAGTATCATTCAATACAGTTAATGTATTATAGTTAAGCATGGGGTAGAGTAAATCCAAATTGGGTGTAGTGTTGAGAATGTGTAGTAAAAGTTTGTATAAATTTGAATCATTCGAAAATATACACAAGTCTAATAATAGATTTGTTACTTCGAAATTTACATTACGACGAGATGTGTTTTCAAGATGTGGTGGTATGTCATCTAAAGCGGTGTTATTGTTGTTGTTGCCCAATTCAAACTGTGAAGCTGGCTCTTCTGTGACGTCTCGCATATACCGATGAACATGGGGTATCGTATGCAACTTCAGAGCATTTAGAATTGGTCTATTGCTAAAGTGTTGTTGTATTTCCAAATAAGTTTTATTATAGAAAAAAAGCGATCGTGCTTGGCATCTTTGGTCTAATGTGTCGGCTGGAAACATTTTGTTTAAACACACACACACATACACACACATCTACAATGAGAGTCGCTCTGAGAGTGACTTTTGAGTAAGACGTGTTTATAGCGCTCCGCGATAAGTATCGTTTTTTTCAAAGTGCAACGTGTGAACAATCCCAAATTCGTGCGCGAATGCTCCAAGAGAGCCAGTAGTGTTCGGGCGAAACCAGATAATTGGCTGTAGTGTTTATTGTGTGTCTCTGGTCTGTTTCTGCATTCGGTGTCTCAGTCGTACCAATCTCGGGAAAACAGGAGACGGCTGCAAACACCGAGAACGGCTGGGTAGGCCCGAAGCAGCAATAAACAAACGGGAGAGAGTGGTGAAAACTGAACGACGAAAGTGCGAGGGAGTAGAGCAGCAAAGCAACCGTAGCCAACTTCGCACTGCTCTAACCCGTGCCGCAACACAGCTAAAAAGCTCTCCGTCGGTTTAGGCTCCGCCCATAGCCGAGACACCAACCGCCTGGCTACAGGCAACGATCTACTCGTGGCAGTAAGTCTCCGGCTCTAGCAGGTACGCAAACCGTCTGGTGAGCATTGACAAGCAGCGCACACAGGTATGTGACTTATTGTATACAATGCCAAATAAGTCTCCAACCAAACCTATCAAGAGTGGAGAAGGTGAAAATGTGGCGCGGAAAACTGCTAATGTGCAATGCACGAAAGCAGCAGTGGGAAGCGAGGGGCCCGTAAACCCATTCAAGGGTAACAAACTGGCCAGATCGCCGGTTAAGGCCACAAGCAGCGCGCTCGGAACCAAAGTGGCAGCAGCGAACGAGTCTAGCACTCCACGCGGTCACGAGCCAACTAACTCAACACCAACCTCGAGCGCAAAGTGTCCAACACCTATGCAGACAGGTCAGAGCGGCACTGGTGTGTCTCTGAGCAGCGGCGAATTCAGAGCCACGCTCACGACAACGAGCCGAAAAATTCAAGAGCTCACGGGTATGATGGAGAGCCAACGGCATATCACGCAGCCTATGAGGCTTGTGCTGAGCAGCATTGCAGAGCTTTGCAAGCGTGCGTTAGTGGAGAGCGGCAACAACAACAAGGCAGTAGCCAGCACCAAAGCTACGCAGACCGAGGGACTGCAGGTAGAAGTGGCTAGTGGCAAACGGGCGAGAGCATCCAATGATGAGGTATGCAGAGCGACGGAAAATTCGCCGCAGCCTATCAATAAGTGCACACGGATACTCTCTCCGAAGGCGAAGCAGCCTAAGCAGAGGGAACGAGTAGCGCAGCTTGATCTTCAACGGCGCAACTGGCAGCAAGGCCAGCATCTGCATGCCAACGGCTCGGTATCAGCCAATGACATGCAAGCGCATCCTCAAACGCCGGCGCCGCAGTATGACAAAGTGTGGACAAAGGTTTAAGCCAATCAGAAGCCGAGAAGAAGATCGGCCATTATGCACCGCCCAGTATGACAATAGAGGAATATGGCAACATGCTGGACGAAATTGTTGAGGACGCAGTAGACAGATCCCCAAAAATGATCCCGGGCGATTTTAACGCGTGGGCAACCGATTGGGGCTCTTCAAAAACAAACAGAAGGGGCAGCATTCTTTTAGAAGCGTTTGGATCCCTTGACATCGTCCTGCTGAACAATGGTGGCAAACCGACGTTCAGCAAAAATGGAAGAACGTCGTGCATTGATTTGACGTTCGTCAGCCCTGTTCTTGCGCCAACTGCCACATGGGTAGTCAGCGAGGACTACACGCACAGCGACCACCAGGCCATATGGGGGAGCATCGCGCACACACACACACGCGGCCAGCAACAACCTTGCGTAGTACGGTGCTGCATGGCTGGAAGCAGGACACATTCGACAAGGATGTGTTCCAGTTGGCCTTAGACGACTCGCCGTTGTTCGGTTCAGCAGCAGAGATGGCAAAGCAGCTGATGACTAGAGTTACGCGAGCTTGCGACTCCTCGATGCGGAGACGTGGCGGCCGGAGGCACAGAGCACCTGTCTACTGGTGGAATGAACAGATCGCCGAGCTGCGGGCTCGTGACGTAACTAGCAGGCTTAACACACACGCCGCGTATCGGAACGCCCGAAAAGCGCTTAAGGTTGCCATAACCAGGAGCAAGAAGGCGTGCTTTCAGGACTTGCTGAGCGTGGTTGACGAAAACCCATGGGGCAAAGCCTATCAAGTCGTCATGAAGCGACTTGCAACGTTTTCCCCACCAGCACCGGTCTCAGCCACATTCTTGGAAAAAATAGTCCACTGCCTATTTCCAAATCAGCAGCGTCTAGCGGCCAGTGACGGCGCCGCGTTAGCAGTGAATGAGGAGGTGCAGCAGGTGACTGCGGACGAAATTATAAAGGCGTGCGGAAGGATAGGCGACCGCAAAGCCCCGGGCTGCGACGGCATTCCGAACCAAGCGCTGAAAGCTGCTATACGCCTACACCCACACATATTTGTGCAAGCGTACAATGCGTGCCTACAAGAGCGTGTCTTTCCGGATTGTTGGAAGATGCAGAAGCTTGTGCTGCTGCCGAAAGGTGGAAAGCCGCCAGAAGATCCATCAGCATACCGTCCAATTTGTTTGCTGGATACAGCTGGCAAACTATTGGAGCGGCTTATTGCAAATAGGTTGGAAGCAGCAGTTGAGCTGTCAGGCGGGCTGTCGGACTGCCAATTCGGCTTTAGGAGAGCAAAATCGACAATCGACGCGATCGGGCTGGTGGTAGAAACCGCCCGAAATGCAATCAGCGGCAAGCGATGGCTGGGTGGCAGCAAAAAATATTGCGGGTTGGTGACGCTGGACATCAAGAATGCATTTAACACTGCGAACTGGAGGTGTATTCTGGAGTCCTTGCGTCGTAAAAGAGTACCAGAGTACATAAGCCAGATCATATCGAGCTATTTCGAGAACAGGCGGTTGTTTTACAACTCAGGCGAGGGCGAAAAGGTGCACATGGTCACGGGTGGTGTTCCACAGGGGTCAGTGTTGGGCCCCATGTTGTGGAACATCATGTATGATGACGTCCTGCGGCTGTATATACCGGGCAGCGCAAAGATCGTTGGCTTTGCCGACGACATTGTAATCGTCGTGACGGCCAAGGTCATACACGAGCTCGAAAGTGTCTGCAATGACACAGTCGGAAGGGTCCAGCGCTGGCTCACTTCGGTCGGTCTGCAGCTAGCCGAGCAAAAGACCGAGATGCTACTGGTGTCGAGTAGGAAAAAGATGGAGCAGGCTAGTGTGAAGGTGAGTGGCCACACGATAACGCCGAAACCGGAAATCCGGTACCTGGGCGTCATATTGGATGCCAGGCTGTGCTTCAAGCAGCACATACAGCACGCAGGCGAGCGAGCAGCGAAGGCAGTGGCCGCGCTGGCGAGGCTCATGCCGAACATCGGCGGCCCCAAGCAATCGACGAGGCTGTTACTAGCGAGAGTTGCGACCTCCATCATACTCTACGGGGCGCAAATCTGGGCCCCCGCCATGCACGTTAAGGCGTACAGGAGGAAGGTAGAGAGCATCTACAGGCTAAGTGCATTGAGGGTGTCCTGCGCATTCCGCACGACATCCTATGAGGCGGCGTGTGTGGTAGCAGGAACCATACCCGTAGACATCCTGGCGCAAGAGGCCCACAGGAAGTTTAGCGACCCGAATGGGCAGCACCGTAGCCAACTGCATAGGCAGCAAAGCCTTACTGAGTGGCAGAGAAGGTGGGACAACACGCCTAAGGGTAGGTGGACCCATCGGCTAATACCGGAAGTAGGTAGCTGGTTCAACCGGAAGCACGGCGAGGTCACACACTACCTAACGCAGATGCTGACAGGTCACGGCTGCTTTAGGGCCTATTTGCACCGTTTTGGCCACGAGGACAGCCCGTGTTGTTCGGAGTGTTTTGGCGAGGACGAGGACGCCGAGCACATCATGTTTACGTGCCCCCGCTACAACCTTGAGAGGGAGCAGCTAGAGGCTGAACTGGACCACCCCGTTAGGGCGAACACGATCGTCCAGCATATGCTCGACGACGTCGACAACTGGGCCGCGGTTTGCAATTTCGCAGCTGCGGTGATGACGGAGCAACGACGCCAAGAACGCGCACGAAGGGCACAGGAAACCAACAGCAGTGTAGCGCCGCACTAAGGCCAAAACCCGCCCGGCGACGCAATGCTGATCGGCAGTTCCGCCGGGGCTACGGGTAGGAGACAGGGGGTGGTTTTTAGTCGGTAAGAATCCGGCATACAGTCGAACTCGGGTCCGGCTGTATCTTTCGAAGATTTTCCACCTCCTCCGTAAAAAAAAAAAAAAAAAACACATCTACAATGTAAATATTTGCACTTGATCAATGTTATATTGTACTAATTAATACGACAACCTACCAAGATGAAAGTTAAAAGACAACTACACACCGGACTCGGTTGCTAGAGTGTTTTTAAGCTTGGCGCGTGCAACATGTCATCAACATCATCGTCATTTGTGTGGTCAGGGCAATCTATACGTTCAATTGCACAACAAGTTGAAGTAGAACAACAGCAGCAGCAACAGCAACAGCAAGTCCCAGCAGCACAATTTATACATGCGGATGGTGAACCGAACGCACTAGTACAGCCACTACACTCGGTCGGACAAGAGAACGGAGCAATGCAACAAGTTGAAGCGGCGCAACAGGCGATACAGGAAATTCCCATCGAGGGTCAACATCCTCGTCGTCATTCACATGCTGCCACCGCCGTCAACTCCACTACTACTACAACTGCAAATCATCAACGACAATTGTCACATTCGAATAAAATTCGATTACATAACATTCTACGATCAGGACGAATTCAATGTCGCAAATGTTACCACACATCACCTACTCCAATTGAACACAAACGACATGTGGCCCAAAATCATTCCGGCAATACAGCAACAACAATATGTGAATTTTGTTTTTCGTTTCCAATCGAATATCAATCGGATACAAGTGTGCGATTGACCACCCGCTCAGTGCATCATGTTTACAATTGTTGTTTGCGTTCTAAGGCGAAATCGATTCGAGTTGTGGATAAAATGAAAAAACATGAAAATCGTTTAAAATTATTATCCAGGGAGGCTTTCACTATAAATGCTCAAAAATCTATCAACAATAATAATAATAAATATACACACGTGCAGAGTACACTTTGGATACGTAACATTTTTGATGGCTGCTTTACGCCCCAAACTATTTTGATTATATGGTACATTCGAAATATATTGCTCACGACCGTTTTGCATTCAGAGATTGTGGTTGTGTTTTGGGTAATATAATGGTTGAAATTAAATTTCCCGAATTTGTTATACATTTTATAAAATTCATTTCCGCACAACATCAACAACATCCACCGCAATGGTTTCGTATCTACACGGAAGAAATACCGGATGATTTACAACATGTAGCAAAGAATAATTTAAAATGTGCCGAAATTGAAAATATTGACGAACGTCTTGCACGAATTGTTGCACTTCATTTTCATAAATTTAAATTTTTTTCTCTAAATATTAAATTGTGCATTTTAAATCAATTCATCATACGTGCCAAAGAAGATATCGAACGCGGAAATGTGTATTTTTTACAATATTTATGCTTTTGTTCGAAATTTAAACAATACCATGCCCATTTTCTCGTATGCATACCGGCGAGTGATGATGATTCTGTAATTTTGAAATATTCTCACATTGATTGTTTCCACGAAGAACATTTGAATGGATATTTTGAACATTGCCACTTTAAATGTATGCAACTACAAACGATTGGTCAACTATTTGACGAGGTGTATCATGTGTCACAAAATAAAACACGTCATATTTCTTTTTCACAAATAGGTACATCATCAAATTAAATTGACGGCAGCCGAAAAGAAACGTTATCACATGTTCAATTTTAATAGCGCACAACGGTTTCTACAAAATGACTATAAACTTGGTTATGGCGGCGATACAATTTGCAACAACATCAACAATTATATTCACACTACAAACACTTGTATGAATTTTATAAATGAAACATCACAATTTAACTTGATTAAATCGTCGCCGCCAAAAAAGGTTTTAAATTATCATATGTCGTCGAAAAAGATCGCGAAGTTGATTATAAATATGCGGGAAAGCATTTTTACATTTTAAAACCATTGGATTTTGTTTCACCTCTTTTGTTTTCCTCTCAAACACAATATGGCGTGACCGGATTCTTTCAACACCATCTTTCAACGTATACACTTGGAAAAATTATTTTTTATCGACAGTAATCATATTAAATGAATAAAGACCCATCAATCATCGACGCCATTACAGCAAATGGAATCTACACATTTCACAGAAATTTTAAATTCATTGAAAATGTATTACCACTTGAATAAATTTCAAATTCGGCTCTATCAAATCGTACGTATTCAATTGGATAAATTGAAATGTAAATTATGCGACGATTCATTCAATCCCGAAACTACAGATGATGATGGCGATGAAAACGATACCAACACAAATAATGATAGAAATCAAAGTACTTACCATCGTAAAAATAATGATTATATGTATTTCCTCTTCGTTTAATCGTTTAGAATTGCATTGAATTTATATATTGAAAACGATAATATACATAAATTAAATAAACCATACATTTAATATTACATTTTTATTGAGTATTTTCTTATAACTCTATCAGTAGAATTTAAATTATTTGTATTATTATGCAAGATTGAAAAAATCATATCAAAATTACTAAATAAACGTATTTTATGAAAATTTTTAGTTTTTATCAATAATGCATTTATAATTTTATTATTTCTACTACTTTTCAAGACAAACAATTTATTATTGGTTGGGCGTTTGTCATTACCCAAATCGGTATGAGTATAATTGCCGCCACTTTTGCCATTATGAAAAATGTGATGTGTGCGAGGTACAGTCGGTACAGTACAGAGCAATTGTTTTGGGAGAGATGTAAACTCATTTGTTGTCGCAACAACATCATTTGCAGGTGTTGATTGATAATTGTTTTCATGTTTATCGGGACAAAAGTCGAAAATCAAATTACCTTCATAGGTATTGAATAATAAAATATACGAATTATCATTGAATGTTTTTACAGGTTCATCCGAGAAAATGTATAATGGACACAAGTATTTATCGTTATACTTGATTATTGATTCGAACCAATTATTTTTATAATTTTCTGTTGAAAATTCAATTTTTAATATTTCGGCAATATTTGTACAACTTTTACTCTTGTCCTCCAATTGTATATTATACTCGGGGAAATCTTTAATGCGATTACATAAATAACACGCTACACCAAAATTACAATCAGCATTTTTACATTGAAGCAATTGGCGTGTCGATATAATATTGGTTAGCAATTTAGAATAATGACTTTTATATTTTCTATTCAATGATTCTGCCATAGTTTCGTTAGTTATGCGAGGTCGTTGTGTTTGTATACAAGTATTTACAAATGCAGTATTTATACTCTTATCGTAGAAATTATTTGCTGATTGCAATTTCGAGTAGCGATAATATAACATTTTTGCTTTTTCACTATATGTACAATGATTTTTATATACGCAACGTAAAGCGCATTTACCAGATAAACATAAAAAATTAACTGTCGATTCTGTTGACGTCGCCGCTACAGTATTATTACATTGACATACCTTTTCGAATAAATTTTCGAAATTAACCTGATTAGCAAACAATAACCATTTAACTTGATAATCATGTTCGGATGCAAGGCGTAACGAAATGTCATAATAGACACGATAGAGTTTAAATGGTCGAATCGATATTATATCATTGAAATTTACTTTTAATTTATTATATTTAATGTTGAGATATTGATCAAATTTTGCATTCTTTCCACGACGTTGTTGGTATAATGAACGTTTGTGATTTTCTTCTTTCCACGATGATGATTGTTGGTGTTGTTCTTGATGTAAATGAAATGGTGCTTCAGATGATGATGATTGTGAATGAAGTGATGGTTCGGGAGATGATTGTAAATGAAATGACGGTTCAGGAGATGATGGTTGTTCATGTTGAAAATTAAATGGTGATTGTTGTGGCGACAGTGTACTCGACCATGTAAATGTCGACTTACAAGCGGGTGCCGAAGCAATTCGTCTTTTCGTTCGTGACAATGTACCCATACTCGTTGAAGTATCGGTAACGGCAGTGGCGACAGTATCTTTATTAACATTGATATTAGTGTTGTTGGAAAACGATTTTATAGCACATTCTTTATCGCATACATCCATAACATTGTCTTGTGTTGTTTGGGATTTCTTTGAAAGTGTCGAATCGTCGATTGTGTCACGAGGGCAATCGTCAACCATACAATCATCTTGAAAAATTATTGGTTGAGTTATTGAAGTGTCCGGTTGTTGTATTGTAGTAATGACATCATCATCATCATCATCATCATCATCATCGTCGTCGTCAATATCAACAGTGTTGTCGCCATCATTATCGTTGCCATCATCTATAATAATGAAGAAAGGATAAAAATTAATCGCGTCGCAAATAATAAATTACACACACCATATATACTTGAAAATTCCTCACAACAACAGCTGCACTCGATAAAATAATGAAAATTATTAACAATTGTTGTAGGCAAAGAAGGA
Source organism: Melieria picta (assembly GCA_964056695.1). Taxonomy (NCBI): domain Eukaryota; kingdom Metazoa; phylum Arthropoda; class Insecta; order Diptera; family Ulidiidae; genus Melieria; species Melieria picta. The sequence continues at coordinate 108,798,107 of OZ057400.1, read as the reverse complement.
GATGATAAATTTGTATTGAGCGATTGTTTTGAATTTTGACACGACGCAGACGGCGAAAAAGACGACGGCGGCGAGAGGTTAAACGGCAATTCAGTATTTAGTCTATGTAGTTGTGAAATTGTTTCTTTATTTATCATTTTGAAATGATCGATGAACGAACTCTTTATGTTACATTTGCACCATTTTTTTCGAAAATACTGTTTATTAGTCATTCGCTTGCAACGTTGGCGACACATATTGCCGTCAATGATGTGGTGATCAATACCCGTACTCGCTTTATTGCTATTACTTTGTCGTAGATTACGAACGCGATTTTTTATTTTTCTTGGTATATCACTACCACTATGTTTTATAGTACAGGAAAAAATTTCAGCGTCGTCGTCTTTATGAAACGCTTCCATCACGCCGTTCGCTAAAATCAGACTGGCAACCAAACACAAGTTGTGTCGTGCTTTTCATCGACAGTGGGTTTTATATATGCCACGCGCACGAACAAATACATGTAAGTGTTTGCTTGTGTGTTATCTCTGAGAACAACTACAAACGCTGCCGAAAACAACAACAACAGTAACAATCACCATCATTATCATTAGTTGAATGCAAGTACAGTAAACCAAATAAAAAATATGAATCATAACCGTGAGCAACACCGCAATGAGGTGCAAGAATTTTGTAGGCAAATGATGGATTTACGAAAAAATATATCAGGTGTACAACTTTGCTTCCGCCGTTTTCGCCGATAGGTGGCTGTACCGGCTGAGGCTGGTTGAAATACATAGATGGTAATGCCTTTAAAGTGAGTGTGGACAGTGCCTAACGAATTGTCATCGCCGTTTCAGTGACAGTTGTTTTTGTTTTCGTATTATTCACGCTCGAAAATGTCCGTTTATGTGCCCAATTCTCGCCATTTGCGGGAAGTTTTACTTTTCTGTTACAATTCGCAAAAAAATGCAGCTGAAGCGCATCGAATGCTCTCAGAAACTTACGGTGATGCTGCTCTGAGTGAAAGAACGTGTCGGGAGTGGTTTCAACGTTTTAAAAATGGTGATTTCGATGTCGAAGACAAACATGGTGGTGGAAGAGAAAAAACCTTCAAAGATGAACAACTAGAAGCATTGCTTGATGAAGATTCGTGCCAAACCCAAGAAGAGCTTGCCGAATCGTTGGGAGTGAGTCAGCAAGCCATTTCAAAACGTCTCAAGGCCCTGGGCATGATTCAAAGTCATCCTCCAACACGACAATGCTCGGCCTCACGTCGCAAAAGTGGTCAAAAAGTACCTGGAAACGCTGAAATGGGAAGTCTTGCCGAACCCGCCGTATTCCCCAGATGTCGCCCCTTCTGACTTCCACCTATTCCGTTCGATGGCACACGGCCTGGCAGATCAACATTTTCAATCCTTCGAAGAATTGGAAAAATGGATTGCTTCATGGATAGCGTCAAAAGAGGACTCCTTTTTTCGAGCCGGGATCCGAAAATTGCCGGAAAGATGGGAGAAAGTTGTCGCTAGCGACGGACAATACTTTGAATAATACATCTGTAAGCACTTTTTCGCAATAAAGCTTTTAATTTTGGAAAAAAACGGCGGAAGCAAAGTTGTACACCTGATATAAATTTAAAAACTATACCTACACTTTTAAAATTGAATAGAGATGATTATGATGATATAAAACTTTATAAAATTATTATACGTGCCTATATGTCGTCAATGTTGCGCCATCGCATATTCAATGGTCTCGGCGGACAGTGTCCACCTCTTGAGGCTATCTCTTTGCGTCTGAATATGACTGCGGCTGAAAATATATGATATTTCAACAGTATAATTTCAGCGACTGGGCACCCTCTGACGATACGATGGGCACTGATAACGATAGTTCTTCGTTGAGTGTTCCACTCGTTTATCCGTTTATAACAAATGCGATTGTAAATAGCGATATACGACGTTGGTACGAGAATATTGAAGGTATAAAACTTACGCCATCAATATTATCATTTTACTATTACTTGTTGGCAAAACAATTGAAAAATGTATCTTGGCTATTGTATGATTGCGACGAAAAGACTCGCCAATTGCCAAACAGTGTCAACTTGTTAATTGATGATGTTATGAATAGTATTGGCGAAACTAATTCTCTTGAATCGTTTGTACAATATCTAATAAATGTAACTACTACACACGATGAAAATGAAATACAAAAAAATATGGAAACTTTTGCAAATGAGATTGACAATTCTCCAGTTGAAAACAATGACTTTAACAATAGTGAAGACTGTATCGTAAATACATCTTCGGCTTTTAATCGTGTACGAACACATCGTTATCGTAACCATCGTAATGCTGGCTGTCCATATATTCAACGTATAAATATACTTTATAGAGAAGACAATAATATTGTCCTAACACAATATTAATGTGTACGAATGTATCTGTAAAAGAAAAAGATTTCCTATACAAACATGTCATATACACATGTGCATGTATGTATTTCTCTCTATACCGTTTCTCTTGCTCTCTAAAATGTCGATTTTTTGCACAAATAATTAACAATCCGATTTTATAAAATGGCCGGTTTTAATTGTTGCATTGTATAGTTGACAAAAACTACATTATCGAAACGGGTTGTATCGTTTGGATTTGAAATACGTGTCATGATTTCCTTGTGCGCAATTAACGTGTCACGATCAATGAATAATATTTTTTCTGGATTCATAACGATACGAACATTTTTTCCAAGTTTTCTCTCCATTAACAATCGAAGAGTCTGTAAATTATTTAATCGATAATTGGTATAGAAAACATGCTCCATATTGGTACTTATAAGATGTAGGTAGTATTTTTAACCAAAGGAAACATGATTAGTGAAACACTTGACATTACGGCCGCGGGCATAAAGATTATTCTACCTGGATTGGCCGGCTCGAAAATCTATTGTAATTGTATACCTCATACAAAAAAGAAACGTCTTTACCCGACAAAATTGTGGTTTTTAAATAAAAGTTTACCACAACATTTTCATGAATGTCCAAACGTATCGGCAAAACCCATTTTAAAATGTTTTCATAAATCCATTTATAGTAGATTGTTGAAAAATTTACAAAAAAAAGATAAACATAAAAAAACGATATTTTTTGCATACGATTGGCGTAAACATCCACTTGAAATAGCGAAATTATTCATCATTTTTTGTGAAAATCTTGAATTGAAAAAATATAAAAATGTAAATTTAATTGGTCATTCAATGGGTGGTGGACTGATCATACGATTAGTATTGGAGTATTTGCATTTTGGGAAAAATATTTTTAAAAATAATGGTAACGGAACTAAACTAAATGTTTTTCTTTGCGGTACACCCATGATTGGTAGTCAACAATCGCTACATTACAATATTGAATATAATATCGTACGTTTATTATTTCAAACGAAATTTTTTCAATCATCATGTCCCCGCGATCAACACATTAATAAATATGCACAAAAAATCAAACCATTTTTACTTACCAAACTTTCCGGCAACATTCATCACCTTTATACCGACTTCATATTTATTTGTACTTTACGATTTAATTCATCGAGAGGGGCGCATCCAATGTAAAAACAATACAATATTCGATACAACATTGAATATACATCGTCAATTGATGAAAATGGATTTTCAATATCCATACAATATTTATTATAGTGTTTGTGTTGAAAAATTGGAAAAAGTTGTAATTGCATGTCCTGATCCAAGAATTACGAAAAAATTCAACATTCACGATATTGTATTTACTAAACCGCGTACACGCTGTGAAATTCATATAAAGAGATGGATGAAGAGCGATGAATTGGTAGTACCGTTTGTAGCCATCGAACATATGCCGAAAAATTGTCACATTTTCATTGATTGTTCGACCAGTTTACGGCATGCATACATTATGAATTCATCAAATATACTCAAAATTATTGTAAACTCCAACACTACTGTTGATCGTCGTAATAATGTTTGTCAGAGTAATGGTGGCAGTGGTGGTGGTGGTGGCAGTTGTGGATTGAATAATTTACAACATAGAGAAAGTAGTTCTTCGTTGATAGGTATTTCGTTAAATACGACAATGACTCAAGAATAACCACCATTATCTCCATCGTCATCGTCGATACTTTTACCAATGCAACAACCGCCACGTTATGAAACTATATATCCAGTATTAATTTAATTTGTAATTTTTTTTTTTTAAATATAAAATTGACAACACTATAGACTTGAAACTTCAAAATATCAATTTAAATAATTAAGAGAAAAACCAACTTTAAAAAATATGTACAAAGATCAAAATTTGGGACGCCGAATTTATGTTGGTCTGGGTGGTGCAGTTGGGATTTCGGTAATAATTTTCATACTTTTATTAATAATTATTGTGATTGTCTACATAGTAGATAGAAATCGTCGCAGAGCGGCACTTGAAAATGACAAATTTAATTTGTTTAGTAAATTAATTTTTAATTATGTGATTGATATAAAAAATCAACGTAAATTTGGCGAACAAGAAGTCGAACATTTTCTCAATGCGTTTAATTATAATGATGATTTATTGAATATGGGCGAAGAGAATAGTGACAAACGATGGGATAACGATTCGGCGGCATTGGGTGAATTGTGTATAACGATGCAAAATATGATGGCATATACTGGAATTAAAACTAGTAAATATCAGGTGTACAACTTTGCTTCCGCCGTTTTCCGATAGGTGGCTGTACCGGCTGAGGCTGGTTGAAATACATAGATGGTAATGCCTTTAAAGTGAGTGCGGACAGTGCCTAACGAATTGTCATCGCCGTTTCAGTGACAGTTGTTCTTGTTTTCGTATTATTCACGCTCGAAAATGTCCGTTTATGTGCCCAATTCTCGCCATTTGCGGGAAGTTTTACTTTTCTGTTACAATTCGCAAAAAAATGCAGCTGAAGCGCATCGAATGCTCTCAGAAACTTACGGTATCAAATTTGTTTGATGAAAAGTGGGTTCGATACGATAATCCTAAACGCAGAAAATCATGGGGAAAGCCCCTCCAACACGACAATGCTCGGCCTCACGTCGCAAAAGTGGTCAAAAAGTACCTGGAAACGCTGAAATGGGAAGTCTTGCCCCACCCGCCGTATTCCCCAGATGTCGCCCCTTCTGACTTCCACCTATTCCGTTCGATGGCACACGGCCTGGCAGATCAACATTTTCAATCCTTCGAAGAATTGGAAAAATGGATTGCTTCATGGATAGCGTCAAAAGAGGACTCCTTTTTTCGAGCCGGGATCCGAAAATTGCCGGAAAGATGGGAGAAAGTTGTCGCTAGCGACGGACAATACTTTGAATAATACATCTGTAAGCACTTTTTCGCAATAAAGCTTTTAATTTTGGAAAAAAACGGCGGAAGCAAAGTTGTACACCTGATATTATAAAAGTGAAGAAATTTGGAATGCTGTTAAATTTACAATAATGACCATATCACAACGTATGCCCACCGAACCGACAAATTTCAAAGTACCATGGGGAACAAACTGGTATCAGTTTTCGGTAACTTATCCGATTTTTATCGTATCGGCAGCATTTTATCATTTATCATTATTTGGATATCGAGATGTAATGATTACACGTCACTTGACACAATATATTAGTAATTATTTTAAAGACCCGGCAGGACCAGATATTGGCATGATAAGTATGGGCTGGACTCGTGATGGACCCAATGTGTGTGGTATGAGTGTTCCATATATCGGCGGACACTTGTATATGGGCAAACTGGATCCCGAAGCAAATTCACAAATTTATGTACGAAATTTTGTCAAAGCCGAATATGTTCAATCGGGTAACGGATTTTACTATGACGATTCATATATATTTCATATATCTCGAAACGACGGTTACACAACATCATTTTATTATGAAATAAATTTAGTTGACCGTTTCTACAAAATGGGCAATCGTATAATGCGTCTGATGAATAGTAAATTTTCAATTACCGAACATCCGACTATACCGTATCACAATGGTTCGTGGTTTAGTCGTGGCCCCAGTATAAGTGGATTTGAACCGTTACGACATCTTGGTAAATTGGGCATATTTATACGCGGCTATGAACGTGGTATTGTCGCAAAGGGACCCTCGTACACGTTGGGTTTTAATGGTCAAAAAGACGATATTGCATTTTATGAATCCGATCGAAGTGAATATCAATGGGCACAATATTGGGTTATGCAAAGACGGTACATTTTCAGCGATGCAGATAAAAATATTTCAAAAGGTACACATAGTTATAATTTGAGGCAAATTGATATGCAATCGAGCACAACTACAACCGAGACATTCTTTCCGCGCGAAGCAGAAAGTGCAGTTGTATATTTTCCCAGCGCCAATAATGGTCATGGTGGCGCGGCGGCACTATGGAATAAATATGCAATAAACATGTCGGGTAATGTGTTTAACATTGAAGAATTACTAATGGTTACCGAGCAAGGACTTCATGTCTACTATCAATGTAAACCCGATATTAATCGTGCAGCATCTGATCCGTATACTATAGCGGTAAATTGTGGTGTATTGGACGATACTAAAAATCAAAATAGTATAACTGGTATCGGTTCGAAATATGGTGTAAAATTTGCCAATAATATTTCATTTTTCATACATTTAGAAGGACAAGACATTGCAGCACAAGCATCACTATCGAATGTTGTTTTCAATGAAGAAATTATAGATCCATTTGATCAGAAAAAAATAAATTCAGTTTATGTAAAACCAGTTACACGTGAAATTATAAATTTTGGATTTTCAGCTGTATTTAATAATGGACCAATTTCGACTAATGAATTGGCATCTCATCCGTCCATTACACAATTGGAAACATTTGATTATTTGACTGAAATCGACGAAAGATTTCCGGGTTATTTGTTTCTACACGATAAACAAAATAAAAGTTGTATGATGACGAAAACATACCAAGGCCCGTTACCAACATCATTAACGGTTGACAAGAAATTGTTGGATACGAAATTTAGTAAATACACTGTCAACGACGCTGTATTTTTCAATTCGAAATTAAACTACAAACGCACTACATATGAAAAACAATATCAAATTTTACTAACCGACATTACAGTAAACAAGTAATTTTTAATTTTTTTTCATCATTCACATTTATAAACACTTTTCATGAACAAACTATTCAATTTGAAATGTAACTTACTTTCGCAATACACTGTCGCCACCACCGACAACAAACTGTTGCCCGATCAAGATAAATTTCCTCACTAAACACTTGAACTGAGCGAGAGCTTCAGAATCAGAATCATATTTTATTTTAAGCATATTAATATACAAAAAATATGTTACGGTTCGCTCAAGTTTACTTTCAATTTTCGTTCAAGTCAGCTTTTTCTCCTATTCAACTGTATTCAACCAATGCACCTTTTTGTTTGTGCACTATAAACTATACAGCCTAGTGCCAAACCCCACATTCGCCAGTGATGTGCTCAATCACGCTTACAACTGTTCACACTTACCGATCAGCACAACACTGGTACACACACACATACCAGCACCCACACAGAGCATTGCTGCAGTCTCGCTCAGCACGCACAGTGGTTGTTGTTGAGTGCATTCCTCTTGCATTCTTGCAGGCAAATTGTTGGAGTACTGCAGATGCACTTTTGGCGTAAACAAGGCCATAAATCATAATTTTTGTTCAGATCGAACGATTTTGCCGTTAGGCAGAATTATTTAAGCACCCAAAACCGCGCGACGCGTTTAAAACGAAAGTGCAAGCTGACGAAGCCGGATTAAGTTAAGTGCAGTGGAAGTGGTTCAGTGTGTGTAATATTGTAATTACTGGTAAGTTGCTGGCCACCAAATCCCCCCCCCCCCCCAAACCGGAGTGCTAACTTGGTGTATCCTTCAGGCACTAATATCCTGCAGGAGCAAATTTTGGGAAAAAACAAAACTCCACGAGCTTGCCACACCCTGGCGTAAAAGGACATCAAAGGCCTCCTTGCAACAACAACATTCCATTCCAACATTTTCATTCCAACAATTCAATTGCAAAAGTTGTCTACGAGGGATTTCTTGGGATTCAGTGCTCGGAAAACATCTCCATATTCGCGCTGCGGCGCCAGGAAATTCGGTCATAATGACCTAAAAAACCGGCAGAGTGTAATTTCGATACAAGTTGAAATCGTGAAAGTGCTTAAAAAGTCATAAAATGGCAAAGAGAATTGGAAAGTAAAGAAAAAGCTGAAATGTGTGAATTTTGCTAAAAATATGTTGTTTTCAAATTTGAAAAAAAAAATTACCTAAAAGTGAAACAAATTGCTTAAAATTTGGTTAAAATTTTTAAAACTTGAAACTAGTAGAATTTAACTTAAAAAAAAAAAGAAGAAGACAACATAAAATTACTGCTAAAATGTTTCTCTTAAAATGTTAAAACTTACAAAATTTCTATTTCTTTAAAATTCTAAATCCTAAATTCTAATCATGCAATTATTCTAAAAATTGCTCTGAGTTGTTAAAAATGTATTTTCTAGATTAATTATGCTACAATAATTATAATTAATTATCAATGTGAAAAAAAAAACCTAACTAGAAATCTAAGCCCATCAAAATTTCGTCTAATATCATAATTTAGTTTTAAGCCCATCTCACCATTCATCGTCTCGCATGGCCATACGACACAACGATGGAAAGCAGAGTAAGTGAGTTAAAACGATTATTTTAAAACGATTATTTTATTCAATTTGAATTGAATTAGCGTAATTTTGATACCTACTTTCTACTTAGATCTAGTTAAAAAAATCATTTAAAATGTTGTGTCATAATTTGAATATTTACCAATGAAATTCTATTTGTATATATCGAAAATGTGTATTTGAATTTACATGCTAAGGGGAATGTCGACGTGCAACATGAATAGGATGCCATAAGCGAAGCAGACGTTTTGGTTAAGGGGCTATCGAAGATTTCGAGTGCTTAGGTAGCCATAGGCGTATACAAAGGGGAGGGAGAAGTGCACTCTAGGGTACAACATCAACCCTAATCCAGCTATGCATGTTATTTCCTTGCCACTCTTTTTGCACCTGCTCTTTTTTTTTTATTTGTCACCTGGTCATAGTAAAGACGGTTTAGATATTTTGGCATGATGATTTTTTTTCTATTGTTGCGTGTTGCTTGATGTGTGGTTACAAGAACCTCGACCCAGCCGACATGACTAGCCGAAGACCAACCCAGCATGCCACCCCGTATCCACCACGAGCTATATATATATTTGTTTTTGCAAACCCGCGCGCAACAAATAATAAAATAACAACACTAGCTCGAGGCCATCAGCTGGTTGTTATAATAAATTAACGCTAAATGTTACAATTGTGCTTATATCTAAAATTTAGAAAAATTGTTTAGATTAAATTAAATGAGATAAGTTACATAAAGCTAGAAATTTAGATATATTGTTGATATTTAACGATGTTGTTTCTGCTAGTAGTACCGATGGGACAACTGTGCCAAAAATCCTTCGCCGTGCATTGGTGAATTGGGGGCAATTATCTATGAGATGTTTAACTGATGAGCTAGAAGATTTGCAAAAGTAGCAGGAGGCATTTCCGGTAGTGAGCAGATAACCATGCGTGATCTGCGTATGCCCCAGTCGGAGCCTCGTGAATAACGTGATGTCTGTATGTTCAGAATCGGTAGGAAAGATAGGTTTAACTCTGGTAGGATTTATAGCCGAATAGTGATGAACGTAGTCCTTCCACTTCAATAAGGAATTATCGTGTAGGTACTGTGTTATGATACGTTTCAAGTCAGCTTTTTCAAGAGTATGAAAACACAAAACAGGTTCCTTATGCACACTCTTCGCAACATGGTCGGCAAATTCATTGCCGTGTATGCCACAGTGGCCCGGTATCCACATCAATTTAATTTTTGAGCGAGAGCTTCAATCCCATAATAATCGCTATAGTCATTTGTGGTTTAAGATTGTACATGTGTATGTGCGCGCATGAGTTGGTAGACGTGAACGCGCGAGAGCGCACATGAGAGTGTATTGTATAAACAATGCATACAAATGCAACGACAGCCAATCGTCGCATTGCATATACTCGACACAACTATAACTAAATATATGTATGTACATATATATTATTGTCTCGGTTGACGAATACCATACACAGTAGAACGCGAACTCTGTACACGTAAACATAAAAATGCAAGTTTGCAATATATCTGAGCAGACATTACATTCACTGGTATGTTCTGAGAAAATTCCAATATCACTATTTTGTCAACAATTTGGCGATGTTGATATTGAACATAATCGTATATACAACTTGTTGTGGAATATAATCACCACGAATCATATAATTTTGGATATGGAAATTCTTGAAATGTTGGGTTATACAAGTGCCAAATATTACATCAAGAAAATGTCAATTACTCGTTTGCTGCGTAAAAATCGTCATATCAAATTTACTCAACAACCAGATAAAAAACGAATACGACGTCTATACTATATTTTTGATGTTAACAATTTTGAATCAATGTTGGTTAAAATGCGTCGTACAAAAGCTATTGAATTTTATCAGTGTTTTACAAAGATTAGAGCAATTTCATATGCATATTGCCGCTATGAAAAATACTATGAACAATTTCAAGTTAAACTCATGCAATATCATCAAGAACAATTGTCGCATTTTGTATCCGATATAAAGACGTATATTTTCAATATAAAAAATTGTGCCGAAAGTTTACTACACAATGCAACCGCTGATCGAGCGGAATTATTGGAACGGCAAAAACATGTAAAGTATAGTTTATCGATGGCACATGTTGAGATAGATCAATACAAGGAACGTATCAATGTTTTGTCTAAACAATTACAATACAATAATCAAATTTTAGAAACGGCAATTTTACCACAAATATCATCCGATTATGGTGCGCGCAGTATAGAATCATCATCATCATCGTCATCGGTTCCATCACTAATGTTCGATATTGGCAGTTTTTGGCACCAATATCCCAAACGAATGGTACTTGATGAGACGCCAAGAAAACAATTGGACATCGGCATATCGGACATTGTGTTCACGACACAATTTAACATTCATCAAAGCATGGACAAATGTGAAACGTACAATCGATGTGGGTCAAGAAATTGAAAAACATTACGGCCATTATATAACATGGTTTTCACGGCGCAAAATTCTCTTTAATAAAACCAACAACACAGTATCAAATGATGATATAATTGCCGCTATTGAATTTGTTATAAATAAAAACAATGATGCACAACAATTGATTGAAGCAAATAAAAGATGTTTGAATTTTCAATAATAAAGAGTTTGGTTTTTTCATTTATTTATTCATACACCTTACCCAAACATTGGTTATATATACATATGGTTAATTTTTTTATACAATTCAACACCTTACCCAAATATTGATTATTTATTCGTATATATATATTAATTTTTGTAATAACAAACTGTGTAAATAAAGAAATATTGGAAAGCGATTATAACAATAAAGAATTCAAATAGAAATTGTTAAATATACTATATTCTGTACATTTTTCATGTAAATAAATGACAATAAAGAAACCCAAACTGTGTAAATATTTAGCAATTATATATCCGAGTCTAAACCAAATTCATTTTCCCGCGGATCGGATGATAGTATATTACATTTTTGGTATTCGGAAACACGTCTTTCGAAACAATTCGTTTTAACATCTAGACATATATCTTCCATGAAATGAAATGGATTACAAACATTGTAGCATCTTTGATATCCCAACATGAGCAATAATCGATCGGCGATAAATTCAATATATTGATTCATTAATTTACTATTCATACCGATAAGTGCAACTGGTAGAGATTCTTCAAAGAATTGCTTTTCAATAATAACAGCTTCACAAACAATTTCTTTGACACGCTCCTCGGTAGGCTTATGATCGATATATCTGTTGAACAATAGACAGGCCAATTCACAGTGCATGGCTTCATCGCGTGATATAAATTCATTCGACAAACATAGACCAAACATAGACATCAGATTGCGTTTTTTTAGCCAGAATATAGCCGCAAAACTTCCACTGAAAAATATTCCCTCGACAACAGCAAATGCAATCAATCGTTCGGCAAACGGAGAACTATCGGGATTTGTCCAACGTAACGCCCAGTCAGCTTTTCTCTTTATGGCCGGAAAATGTTGAATTGCATTAAAAAGACGATCGCGTTCTTTTTCATCGTTGATCAATTCTTGAATAAGTAAACTATACATTTCGGCATGTACATTTTCAATCATCATTTGACATGTATAGGCACATTGAACCTCCAATGCTCGAACCTCGCGTACAAAATTATCCAATAAATTCAAATTCACAATACCATCCGAAATGGCGAAAAATGCAAGAATATGTGATATAAAGTGTTGTTCTTCTGGTTTCAAAGTTTGCCAACATTTATTATCTTCGGCAAACATTTTTTTATACAACATCCAAACATCTTTCAATTCAATTGGTAGCACCAATTTGAATTGATCAACGATGAAAAAGAACGCGATCGTCTTTTTAATGCAATTCAACATTTTCCGGCCATAAAGAGAAAAGCTGACTGGGCGTTACGTTGGACAAATCCCGATAGTTCTCCGTTTGCCGAACGATTGATTGCATTTGCTGTTGTCGAGGGAATATTTTTCAGTGGAAGTTTTGCGGCTATATTCTGGCTAAAAGAACGCAATCTGATGCCTGGTCTATGTTTGTCGAATGAATTTATATCACGCGATGAAGCCATGCACTGTGAATTGGCCTGTCTATTGTTCAACAGATATATCGATCATAAGCCTACCGAGGAGCGTGTCAAAGAAATTGTTTGTGAAGCTGTTATTATTGAAAAGCAATTCTTTGAAGAATCTCTACCAGTTGCACTTATCGGTATGAATAGTAAATTAATGAATCAATATATTGAATTTATCGCCGATCGATTATTGCTCATGTTGGGATATCAAAGATGCTACAATGTTTGTAATCCATTTCATTTCATGGAAGATATATGTCTAGATGTTAAAACGAATTGTTTCGAAAGACGTGTTTCCGAATACCAAAAATGTAATATACTATCATCATTGGTGCTACCAATTGAATTGAAAGATGTTTGGATGTTGTATAAAAAAATGTTTGCATCCGTATGGTCAGTGGAGGAAGTATCACTTGCCGAAGATAATAAATGTTGGCAAACTTTGAAACCAGAAGAACAACACTTTATATCACATATTCTTGCATTTTTCGCCATTTCGGATGGTATTGTGAATTTGAATTTATTGGATAATTTTGTACGCGAGGTTCGAGCATTGGAGGTTCAACGTGCCTATACATGTCAAATGATGATTGAAAATGTACATGCCGAAATGTATAGTTTACTTATTCAAGAATTGATCAACGATGAAAAAGAACGCGATCGTCTTTTTAATGCAATTCAACATTTTCCGACCAAACGTCCTGGTTGAGTTAGGAGTGTTTCTTTGTGTACTTGCACGTCCTTGTTTTGTTCCATTATGAATGAAGAAAATTGTTTACGTTGCCGACAACTCGTTTGTGACTATTGTGCTAACGCAATTCCAAACAGTATTTAAACAATTTTTTACCCGCTAATACACACGAGCCGCACAGTAAAAAGTGCACTGATATCAATCGAATAATCGCCATATCGCTTCAAGTTCAACACAATAAACACTGCAAATGCAAGCAATAAACTTTCAACAATCACAAGTGGGCACAACGTATACATATTATATAAGGACTTGCATCCACGTCGCATTAACAGTTTTACTTTGTGCGCGAATCGATAACAACACACATCAAGGGCGTAGCCAAGGGAGGGGTTTAGGGTGTCAGAACCCCCCCATAGCCTATAATTTGTCAACATTTTCAATCACTATGCATCGTATGTACGTTCCTACATTAGCAAAAAGGTCTTTTCATCTTTAAATATTTAAAAGAATATTAACAAAAGCCTTTTTTACCGAAACTAATTTGTTTTTTCAATAGTCACGTTTAGGCTTAATACAGCGATTTGCATGTTCTAAAAACATGTCTAAAGAGTAGTTTAGTTCGTCGACCGGAATGTCCTTCAGGATGTCGGTGCAAGCCTTTTGGATGGTTTCTACGTTCTCAAAACGCTTTTTTCATCGGCAAATGCATTCTTTGAAAAGGTGAAATTCGCACGGTGCCACATCAGGTGAAAACGAGGAGTGGTTGATGGTTAAAATTCGACTTTTAGTAAACAAAAAAACAGTCAAAACAAGTGTCAATAGATGGGATGGCATCCTTCGATAGTTAAATGTTCAGTTAAAATGCGATAAATTTATTCTATGCTTAACCTTCGCCTTACTAAAGATGATCCCAGGCACTTCCGCCGCTATTTTGAGTAAAACTCACAATAAATATATAAATATTTATTAATTTATAAATTTTTTCATACTTCAGTATTTAGTATCTTCCTCTGGCGATAGTTCGTATTTCGAAAAAAGGCCTAACTTTAATGATTTATTTTGAGACTATGGAAAATATTAGAAGATTTCTTTCCATGTGCTATTGAACACATAATGAGGTACGCAAACAAAAATTTATCGTGAGTTTTAATCAAAATGGTAGCGAAAGCGCCTGGGATCACCCAGATACATTTGTATAAAAAATGACAAAATTCAAGTTTAAACATGATCAAAATTTCAAAAAAATATTTTTTCATGTTATTGAAAATTACCTTAAAATTTGTGCAGATATTAAACATGAATATTAAAAAGATCACCCGAATTTCAATGAAGATTTTGGCTTATCTTTTATGAATTACCGCCCAGTTTTGATGGAATCTACGGTGATCGCGGATTCAGTTGGCTAACACGTTGGTCATCATTTATGTTCTGACAATCGTTTTTAAATCGCTTTTACCACTTATGAACTCCACCACGGTATAAACAAAAATCACCATAAACTTGGATCATCAATTTAAATGCTTCGGTTAAAGTTTAAACATTTTTAAAACAATAGTTAATATTGGATCTTTGTTCGATGCACATTTTTGTACGATGACACAAACATACTTCCACTTCAGATGCAATAACTTCGCTTTCAGTCCACCAAATTTCATGAAATTTTTACTAAAAATCAGGGAAAAAATTTAATTTTTAATGCATTAAGTCACATAAGCCACAACAAAATGCCCTATTTGAAAAGTGCACTTTACTTTAAAAAACATGTAATACTAAACTGGCAAACAAAAATTTTTAAAACCCCCCCCATGACCAAGTTCTGGCTACGCCCCTGCTCACAACTAATTCTTTTATTACAACATGACATGGTTTATATATGAGTTGCATTCGACCACAGCACAATTCGTGGAAAGATAACTTTCAAGTACACTAGCAATCATTATGATAGACAAAGTAAAGAAGGGGCGAATTGATACCCATATGTATCTAATCGCGCGAGCGCGTGTAGAATTTAGTGCTTACAATGAAAAATGCACCGGGGAATAACGTTACTGCACAATTTATAAATTGAAGGTGAGTTCAAGGTCATCACAGATACGAAACTAAAAATTTGCGACGAGAAATTTTTGGGCTGGTCGATTTGAAAATTGGTTTCTGAATTTTTCGACGGTGGTGTGACGTCACCACAGAAAGGATGAAAAAATAAAAGGATGGTTAAGGATTTCTATATTTTTATTTTCCTCCCTTAGTCTGAAAGACGCGTCAGCTCCACACTACACTTGTCTTTCCTTACCGTTGGACAAGTCTTGAAAGACTAAATTCGCGCGCGAGACGATACTTTCGGATGTGCCTTTATTTTGTAACAAACATGTATGTTTCCCCTACCTGACATATTTTGGTCCTGAAAGTTCAAAATAGAAAATTTATTTAAAAGGAAACAATTTTTCTCTTTTATTTGATACCCATATCTTCATTATTGCACAACCGCAAAAATTTAAAAAAATATTTGAAATGTGTATGTCCTTAAAATTTTAAAGTCCTTTAACAATCACTTTGAGTCAGAAAATGAAAACTGACTATGCCAGGTAAATGACCTCTAGTTACACGCCTACATCAACATTTGGATGGGTCACAGTGTAATTAATGTAAAGTTGGTGTTTTCACTCAGTGCATCATAACTTTGTCATTTTTCTTTCGATTCCATTGATGGTAGGCTTAATATTTGCACAAATAATATATTTTTCATCTTAGGTTTTAAAACCAAAGGAAATAATTTATTTTATCTATAAAAAAACATTCAAAAATTTATGATTTTTGAAAATGGTCGAAAATTCGACGAGATATATGCTCATAACTGAAACAACAGGGTAAAAACTGGTTTGTCCAAGATTTGAAAACGCTTCTCACAAAATGTTTTGATCTTCAGTTTCGTGTTCAGCGGTCCAAAGTTACAGCCTGATTCTGTGTATTCTTGACAAATTTTTTGTCAAGATTTTTATCAAGCAAAAGCTTTGTTGGCATTCTGATGCAACATTGATAAAGTAAAAAACTAATTTAATTTAACATAAGGTGAATGCGATAGTTGTCAAATTGTCAAAAAATAAGACAAATTGAAAGAAGTAATTTTGAAATTATTTTTAAATTTTTATTAAAAATGTTTACAATTTTGTGAGACAGATGATTGGCTCATAGGCAAATTACAGTTTTTATCAACGCATTTTTGGTAGGATCCATGTCCAAAAAAATTCAATGCCGCCAGAACGCGTATGGGCAAAGATAGCCCAATTAGGCAATAGGCAATCGATGCCACAAGGATCGAGTTAGCCGGAAATTCTTCATGAATTCTTCTTCGCTCAACGAAGGCAAATTATTTGTTTTCTTCTGCTTCTGATTTCTTCTCTTCTATCCTCCTCAACCGTTAAAAGTGTAAACATGCACAATTCTTCCATTTTCAATAGGCAAAATTTCAATTTGTATGCTGTTGTCAATAGCATTCACAATTTGGACAATTTATCAAGAAAAGAGCTTTTATTTTTAGGAGTAGAATACCAATTCTTGAAAAATATGGTGAATTTATCAAGTGTACAGAATTAGGCTGTTAGTCTAGAAAACACTTTTTTTAGGTGCATTTTTTGTGTCGAGTAGTGTTATTGATGATTGAACATATATGCGACGGTTTTAAATTAAATTTCTGTACTAACTTAAAAATATTTCGGGAGGGTTTGAACCCCCAAAACCCCCCGCTGTGTGCGCCACTGCACTGTACAACACAAACAAAATAACAATGTTCTAGTAGAGGGGCCCAAACAAAAATTCACGTGTATCGGCGTTCTTAAAGGCAACGTTTTCGCCCTTTTGCACATATTTATTGTAAATCGGCATACGAAAACTATGTAACCTTACATTTTAGGTATAAAAAGTGTTCAGGAATTTTATGTAAAATAAAACGGGGAACATTTTTGTGGAACATTTTAACCCTCTAGCTCCTATTTTTATGGGTAAATTTTACCCTCTTTTCCTAAAATGCCAAAAAATTTCATTTAAAACTTGACTTTTAAGGAAAAAGTGTACCACGAAAATATACGCCATAAAATTCTACTATAGGTCTCGGAATACAACAAAGCTCAAAATGTAACTTAAACTTCAGAAATAAGTCAAAACTAAAGAAGTGTTTACGAATTAAGTCGTTGTGGGATTTCCAAATGCCGGAATAAGTTTTTCCAATTAATCACAGCTTCAGCTACAGCTATCTTTAATTATTATTTCTGTATTTACGCTACCTTAGCTTGATCTTTCTTTCTTTACGCATGGTTTACTTGAAGAAAGACTGAAAGATAGGATCACTTTCTTGCTTTCTGTTGATTGCTTGGTTGGTACTAAGGTAGCACAACTACCAGCTAAAGTGCCCGTTTTGGTGCTACATCTTAATTTTTTGTTAGTATTGGCTGCTATTTTAAATTCACTTTGTGATTTAGGAAGTGTAGAAGCTTCCTGATCTCCACAGTTGAAATGGTTCTGAGGCCTTTTTGAGGTCCCTAACGAGTGTAACCTGCTTCTTGCTAAACCTGGTCTTGCACATAGAAAGAGGGTGAGTGTTTCCCCTTTGGATCTACTTCCCGCAACTGCAACATTGATTGTTGAATGGAATTTGCAGATAAGTCACGTGTTTCTCTCTCAATGACCCGTAAGATCCGCAGTGAACCTTTGAGTATTTACACGGATGTTTCCAAACAGTTCCTTCTCCTTATTCAGATCATGTTTTAGCAATGTTTTCCATGTTGATCTGTTGCAGTTAGACAGTTTGCTGATCTTAAAAATGGCATTTCGCAGAAAGTCGAAACGAAATCTCTAGAGCTGTCCATGTCTAACCAGTTCGTCTGCTTTTACATTCCCCTCGGTATCCTTATCTCTAAAGACCCACATCAGGGTGTCGACTATGAGTTGAGATTTTAAATTTTTTTGAAATTTTTAACAATTTTCGAGGTTTTTATGTTTGACTCTTACTTGACTGTCTGTTAGAATTTTCAGCCTAGCACCCTCTATCTTGTCAAAGAACAGAGACTCCCCTGCCTCTAAGATGGCCAGTATTTTCGTCTGAAACATATTTGCTTCATTTGGAAGGCGGAGAGTTATGGTTAAATTTAAGGACTGCGAAAGAACCCTTCCCCCACTACGTAATCCATCTTGAATCAAATAATAAAACTAATAAAACTGATATGAAATGGTATAAAAGTATGATACATTATACTTTTATATACATGAATTGATTAGGCCAGAATTCTGTTTAAAAAACCAATCATACAGTGAATACTTTTAAAAAGCAACAAAATGCAGATAATACTTTTTTGCTGTTGACTTTGAATTCTGTTTGACGAAAAATATTTGTCTTTTCAGATTTGCGCTCATACAAGTATAATCCAACATTATTCATACATACGAGGGTAGTCTGAAAAGTTGTTGACCTCAACTTGAAGATGACAGCACTCATCAACAAAAGGATGGAAATCTTTTTGCGCCTTTTGTGAAAGGCACTCACCAAAATTTTAGAAATTTTTAATGCACACTTTGAATTAGTCAATGCGAGTGTTTTTGTGAAAATGGGTACAATCGACCATCATTGAATATTCGTTTTTGAAAGGCAAATCAAAAAAAAGTTGGACGTTGAGTACAGAGACTATGCACCATTATTTACCACCATGAAATTTTGGGCAGCTGGGAGACCAACTTCGGAGACGATGAACATTCGCAATGTCCAAAAACAACAAGTCCTATTTCCCTCCTTTTAACTTGACAGTTGTCTAGTACCATTTCGGGAATTTGAATGATGTTATTGTCAGTGATTGTTGTTTTTGGACATTGCGAATGTTCATCGTCTCCGAAGTTGGTACCAAGTTGGTCTCCCAGCTGCCCAAAATTTCATCATTCATTTCAGGCTATGGATATGTCCAAGGAACGTGTTTGTAAAATTTTGAATCAATATTTGTGCACTAGAAAGCAGTCCGCGTGATGGGTCAGTTAAACCAGAAACATGTTCGAAGGAATGTAGATATCCTGCGCTCTGTTAACACAATTTAGTGGCCATGAATTAGAGTTTTTGCGCCAAATGATTACTTAGAATGAGCCTATATAGAAAAATAAAAATGAATTTGAAGAAAAATGTGTTGTGTCGTTGTTTGGTCGGAAACGGAAGCAACTACACAGGAAGGTAGGTATGGGCCAGTTTGCATGAGTTGAAAACTAAAGTTCTTATTTATTTAAGCAAAACATTACAAATTTCATCACCAAGTAAGCCAACTAAAAAGAAGACAATAATTAATTAATTTTTTTCAATTTTGAACGTTTTGATAAAATTGGGACAATGAATCTCAGAGTTAATTGAACATTCATATGGATTATATGGATGTACAGGACAACAAGTTTGGAACAACACATTTCGGGGATAATAATAATAATAAAATAAAAAATAATAATCAGTAACTCTGCTGAACCAGTACATATTTATAAACTTGATTTATAAACTTGAATAACGATCGATGCCAATGTAAATTAATAATTTGAATTTGACCTAAGAAACGAGTTAAAAGTATTACTTAAATTAAATAAAAGAAAAATTGTATATACATATAATTCCGCCATCATTTTGAACACCCACCAACCACGGTAAACAACAATGACCTCCAACACCCGCCCTCACCCTTCCCAAAGCAATCACCCATCGTGAAGAAACAATGAACCACCAACGACAGCACATTTAATGGTCATTTTCGTTGTCTTGGCTTGTTAGCGACACACGTTGCTGGAGACTGCGTCACCCAAACCACTGACACAGCCAAGTCTCAGCAGCCATTGCGACGAGATTAACATTTATTGATGTGCGTCGCATTGATGGACGTTAAACGCGGCAGATGGCGGCGTAAAAGTGCAGCCAACAGAAAGCTGACACCGGCAGTGACCAGCAGAGAAGACGCCGAAGCTGACCAGACTAAAGTTTGTTGCATACTTTTAGACGCTGACGCGCCACCAAGAGGCAACAACACCAAAATGTGGCAATTTGTATTTTGAATTTTGTGCGTGTTCGAGCATAGAGAATGAGCGTTACACACATTCCAATTTCCTGGTCCGAGTGCTGTGATGCTGTGACATGGGGAGCGCAGCCGCTTGCATACTTACAGGCGCCACGTCATTCCCAATTCAATGCGTGTATCAGAAATTTATGAATTATTAAGTGTGCATTATGATTGTGAATGTGTCGTCTGCAACCGATACATGGAAAAGGATGAAAAGATGCTCTTGGTGTCGTTGTTGTTGTTGTCGATATGAGCATTAAGAGTGTCTGAGTTGAGTCGGTAGGGTCAGCCAGAAGTCGGATGCGCAACATTCATTGGCAATAAAAGTTAGCAATGTGGAAAATTGTAGCAATCTATGCTATTCACCTTAACTTATTGTTGTTGCTGTTGCTGTTATTATTGGTATCGTTTGCTGTGCCATTGTTATTGGTAATGAATTCCGTTTAATGTTGGCATTAATGATAGTTTTTATGTCATTGGAAATTGGATTTGTGTGCTGTGATTTAAGCAAAAACCGAAAAAGAAGCAAACGAAAACAAAGAAACTATAGAAGGCGAAAATTATGTATGTACATGCATTTGTGTGCACGTAGCTTATGTTAAATGTGGTTTATGTATGGCAAGTTTATGTGCAAATTATGCAATTTTGTTTTATTTTATATGTGTGTGTGTGTGTATGGTATATTGCACTCCTTGCCCTGTAGGTGAGATTGAAACAGAACCAATTGTGCGCGGAATGTTGCTTTGGAGAAATGTTAACGCTGAACTACTTAAATAACAAAAGGACGATTGCACAGTGATTCGTTCCATAGACAAAATTCAAAAAATTTATAGTCTCAGAATTTAATGATTTTGATGTAATTTGAAAGGTAAGACTCCAACTAAGAAAACCCCAAAAAATCTGTGCTAAAAATTAATTAGTGTGTGTGCAAAAGCGGCTCAAAGTTGAAACTTTTTTCACAAAAAAATTTTAACACATATTTTCTGTTTTTTAGTCTATTGAGTAAAAAAAATTGTAAAAATACATGGTTACCAAGAAGTTTCTAAAACTTTCAATATAGATTTCGCCATTTTCGCTTTTAATGTTTTCTCAAAATTTGTAAAGCTGAAGCTTTTACTTCACTCTTAATTTAAAATATTTTTCTAAATTAAAAATCTGAAAATTGGCAAAACTTAGAGGAACATATCTAAAAAGTATGTGAAAGTATGATATGTTCCTGGATTTTTTTTTTTTAATTTAAGAAGCATTCTTTCTTTGTCGTATAATGTAATTATATCCTCCGATATCTTCCGATCTCAGAAAATAATTCAATTTGAAAAGTGGTCTAAACACGTATTTTTCGACAAAATTTATTTTATTTATCCCTAAAAGTATGCAATCAGCATGAAAAATTGAGAAAACTTCAAAAAAGCAAATCTTACGTCTATTATTATCGTTTTTATTGCAAAACTATAGGATCCTAATACAATTTCTGTTACTCTTTGGAATTATCAATGTTGACGTTACCGATTAAATGTAAAATCTGAAAAATCTAGCCAACACACTTGTTGCTATAGCTTTCCAAAAATGACGAAAATTGCAAATTTAAGTCTCAGCCATTGTCAAACTACAAAAGTTTAAGAAAAACAAAATAGAGATTTTACTTCAGCAGACCATGATTAATGAGTATACCAAATTTTATGAAGAACGGACCACTCCTTCTAATTTTGTCCCGCGGTTGTATGGACTCGAATCACTGTGCAATGGGATAAAATGGAATGAAACTTGGAATTTGGAATTTGTGAATGAATTTTGTGAGTGAATTTTTGATTGAAAAACTTGCGAATTGTCACAGCCTACTATGATATTTTTTTAATATTTGCAATTATTTGAAATTTTCATATTTCGCAATTGAAGATGCATATTTGTCTATTTATCAGTAAGATTTGCTGAAAATTGTATATAGGTAGTCAAAATGACTACCTTTGGGCATTTAAGGTAAATTTTGCAAAATTGGGGTAAAAAATTTGTTTACAATATTTTTAATTTATTTATTCCATTTAGCTCTAAAAACTAATAAAAGTCACGTAAGATATTTTTTTAGAAAGCGATGCAACAAAAGTTATTTACAATAAAAGACCTCAATGTAGTCAAAATGACTCCCTTGGGCATTCTAGTGTTAAACGCTTCCTCAATTTTGACTACTTTCTCGCGTTTAAGTTAAATTTTTAGCTTTGTTGTATTCCAAAACTTATAGTAGAATTTTATTGCGTATATTTTCGTGGTACACTTCTTCCTTAAAAGTCCTGTTTAAAATTACTTTTTTGGTATTTTAGGTAGAAAGAGTAAAATTGACCCATAAAAATAGGAGCTAGAGGGTTAAAATGTTCCAAAAAAATGTTCCTTCTAGTATTTTACATAAAATTGCTGAACACATCTTATACTTAAAATGTAAAGTTACATGGTTTTCGTATGCCGATTCATCATAAAAATGTGCAGGGGAAACTTTGCCCTTCCTAAAAAAAAAATTCAGAAATAAGCTTTTAAAAAGCTGATACACGTATGCATATTTTTGTTTAGTCCCCTCTACTAGGATCCGTTGTTCGAACCTTGTTATTTTTTTTGTGTTGTACAGTGTCATCAAGAACTAGAAAAAAAATTCATCGACTCAACGTCAAAGAAATTCTTAAGCCAACATAAACTTTATTAATGAAAAAGGTTCTGTTACAAATTTGTAGTTTTTTCACTCTTTGAGAATCGTCTGAAGCTTATCTTTTATAAGTACAATTCTGTTAGCTCCTTTCTATAAAAAAATTAAATAGATATGTATATTCAAAAAATCATTACAACTAAACCGAACAATAGTTGTATTTTTTATAGATAGTCAATACTTATAAATTAGAACAAAAATAAAATTCATTAAAAAATAAACTTTTGTGAAAATAAGAACGAAGTGTTCTCAAAAGGTTAACTATTTTTGATGTTGCTTTAGTTGTCCCTGAAATTACTGTCCGCCCTTTTGGCAGTTAACAACCCAACTGGGCAAGCATTAAAAATAATTAAAATGAAAAAGCCTTAAAAATAAAATGCTCCATCACCAAACGAGGCACGAAGGAGACAGTGGGTGTCTCATAATAAAGGAAGTGAAAAGGATGACGCAATGTGGTTGTGTTGATTTAAATGAGCTCGCAAAGTGCACAACAAGTTGTGGGCCGCGATGTGAGAGCCATAAACTGAATGCTGCGGGCAACTTGCGGTCGTAAGAAATCGCTGAAAAAAGAAGTTAAGGAAAAGTTGATGGCACTTTGAATGAGCATCAACGCACAGGTGGCGGGTTTACCTGTAGCAGAGGAAATTGTAATTAAATGTGGTGTGAAGCAAGTCGTGTTTTACTAACTAACTAACTAACTAAGGGTTAATGTTGCGCTGAGACAGCTTAACGCATTTGTCTTTTATGACAATTTACGACAATTTGATGACTTTCTGGCGTCTGGCGTAATTAAAGCGAAGGCGAAAATTGCTGCTTTTCAGCGTCAGTGACAACTTTTCTTTAACTATACTAGTCAAAGTGAGGTTAGGAGACAGGGTTTTGAGTGAAGAAGTTGTGGGCTCTTGTCATAGGTGCTGGCGAAAATCTCTCAGATCAGACCATCTGAAGAATTAACGAAAAGTATCTGTAAAATAAGGTCACGCTTGCCACGTTTCGACGATGTTCCAAGGAGTCAATAGAGCTCAATGACCAACTGTCCCCATTAAGCTTAATCGAAGTGTTTTGAACATTGTCCAGGAGCTTCAAATAGGGTTTTGAAGCCCCAGCCTACAGGTGCGAGTTAAACTCAATTTTTGGTCGGATATAGTCAAATATTTTTTGTACCGTTCTAGAAAGGACTTCGCTGCTTCTTTCTACACGCCAAAAATATGATCGTTCTATTGAAGATGGTTCTTGATGGACACGCCCAGAATATCAAAAGCTACCGATTCCGCAATTCTCACAGCACCCATAACCAGGGATGTTGGGGGAGTAGTCTCGTTTATGTCATAACAGGCAACATAGTGGCCAGAAGTATAACTGACCAGAATATAAACAAAATTCATTTTTTTGGGTTGTCCGCTTGACGTGAAATGCCCCAAATAGGAAAGCAGGGGTATTCCTTCTGAGTTTAGGGAATGAAGATCTTTGCCGGATGGTCGGACTCATCACAGGACACAATCCATGGGGTCAACACTGGCATCATCGACAATGTTGTCAGATCAGGAGATTTCCTCCTAGATTTAGAAGGTTCTTGGTCCTTTAGAAGAATTTTAAGAGGCAGAATTGTTTAGGAGCAAGTTTAGGAGATTTTGATGGTAATACATTTGACATCATTAGTGACATTGAAGCCTTGAATATTGAAAGCTAAAGTTTCCAATTTAAAAAAATTTGTATATTTCAATGCGTATAATTTATGCAATGAATAAAGGAAGTTTACAAAAGCAAATTTCATACCGATATTATTTTTTATGTGTTTTGTTTGTATTTACTTAGGTGTTTTTAAGCTGAAGCTGAAGAATAATAAGGCTGCAATAAAAGAAATTAATACATATTTTTTTTTTATAAGTTTAATTCTTAAAAATTTAATTCTTTAAAAATTTTAGCAGATTAAAAAAATATTTTTTTTAAATTTTATCAGATTTATAAAAATTTTAACAAATGAAACTTTTTTTTTAAATTTGGGGAGAAAATTTCATTTTTTTTTTTAAGTTAAGGAGAAAGTAATTTCAGGTATCTGGCAACACTGATCATCGAGAATCCAACTTGCACATCTTGTCTGGAGAAGGTAGACATCACAGAGCATTTTCTCTGTGTACACTGGTGGCAATTCCCATAAACTCACTTAAATCTGCTTGGATTTTGTTACATTTTCTTTAAAAAATTGCTTCAGTTAAAATAGTTTTACTGAAATATTTATTGTAATATATAGTCTATAAGAACTAAAAGAAGAAATCGCAATTAAGTAACTGTTCTGCCAATTTATTTACTGTTTTCATAAAAATAGAACAATTTAAAGTGGCAATTCACATAAACTCAGTACATAAAATAATATAAAATTGCATAAAGTAAAATTGTTTTCATAGCTCAAGGTACTGTTCCGCCTTTGCTAGAACGAGATTATGCATTTTAAGTTAAGACGAGGTCCATTGTCTTACCTACCCATTCTTGGGATTCATTCAAGAATCCAATTTGTTCAGGAAGACGTGTAGTCCCCTTCTCTTTTCTATCACTTACTTTCTTTTTTCTCTTACAGCCGTACCACACTTTCCCCTATCAACCTTTTCTTCTTGAACCTTTAGTACAGAGTCTGAGTGCTTGAGAAATTTAACCTTCTATGGTTCACTTTCTCGGCTGCTCTCATATCTATTCATGCAAGAGTTTTGTTTGCTTTTGAAAAGAATAACATGTTCTTCATTTGATCTTTAATTATCCATTTATTAATTTATTTTTGAATGAATGCACTCATAGCATAACTTAACATACAAGTCATTTCCTGGTTAGCGCTACCTGCTAAAATAACTGACGTAATCTGCTCACATCATGCTGGATTCTGTGTTGTACGGTAAATTTTGTGACAATGACCATCGACCCACATGTAGCCAGATGGACATTTACTAATCAAATACCGTGGATCTTTCGGCTGTTGGTTTTCCTGTTGTTGTAATGGCTGATCCTGTTCCTGCATTTGACACACACGGCTCAACAATGAAATTGCTAACAAAACACAAATACTGCGATACAGCTTGAACATTTTGCGAAGTACGAGTGACGAGACACACCACACAGAGAGTGGAAATGCTAATTATTAAATGGAAATTTTAAAGTTTTGATACACGTCATGCAAAGTTGTTATATAAATGGTTTCAAAGGGAATTCGTTACATTTCGTGGTAAATTTGATTTGCTTCAAATACATTGCAATGCTTTGTGCTGTTGTGCCAGAAGACAATGGGAGCAGAGTTTGTATGTTTCGGCTTTGTAATGTCACTGGATGCTGAGTCGTTTTTAGACTTCAGGACTTTCAGGTTTCAGAAAAACTCATCTATTACATTACTCGACAAAAAATGGTTAATCGCGTGCACCTAAAACAATAGTATTTTCTAGACTAAATTTGGACCGCTGAACACGAAACTGAAAATCTAAACAATTTTTAAGAAGCGTTTTCGAAAAATCTTCGAAAAACCAGTTTTTTCCTTGTTATTTCAGTTATGAGCACATATATCGTAAACGAGTTATACGACTAACACAAGCGGTCCGTTTTTCTGAAGATAATACCTTAGCCATTCCAGCGATATATAGACTGTTAAAATCAGATGAGATTTGATGAAGTTACTGACGGTGAAAGTTGAAACAAATTTTTAAAATTTTTCGTCCAATTTAAAAAATCATAAAATTTGGAATGTTTTCTTTACATATAAAATAAATAATCTCCTCTGGTTTTAAAATCCAAGATGAAAGATATATTATTTGAGCAAATATTAAGCCTAACATCAATAGAATTGAAAGAAAAATGACAAAGTTATGAAGCATTGAGTGAAAACACCAACTTTACATTTATTACACAGTGTCAAAAAAAAACTTTTTTGTCGAAACCCATCCAAATGTTGATATAGGCGTGAAACTGGAGGTTATTTATGGTAACCTGGAATAGTCAGTTTTTCATTTTCTGACCCAAAGTACTTACTTTTTAAAAGACTTACAAATTTTAAGGATATAAAGATTTAAAAATTTTTTTTTTAATATTAAGGGTTGTGAAATGATGAAGACATGGATATCAAATGAAAGAGAACAATTGTTTTCTTTTAACTAAATTTTATATTTTCAACTTTCAGGACCAAAATATGTCAGGTAGGGGAAACACATGTTTTGCATCTCAATCTGTAGATTCATAGATCTTAATT
Organism: Melieria picta; assembly: GCA_964056695.1. Classification (NCBI taxonomy): domain Eukaryota; kingdom Metazoa; phylum Arthropoda; class Insecta; order Diptera; family Ulidiidae; genus Melieria; species Melieria picta. Next base: position 108,770,626 of record OZ057400.1, on the reverse strand, counting down.
TTATTATATTTTGGTCTTTTTTTGTTAACTGTGACCTCAGACAGGAAGACCGAAGATACTGTTTTCAAAAAAAATTGAGTTTAGAATTGAAGACATTGGTTCATCATTAACAGTGACCGTGAAAAAGTTTGGGGTAAAGCACGTTCCGGTTCTATGGCATGTTTTGCTGAGTAAGCATCCAAACATCTATTGGAGAGCCACTGGAGAGATCAATACTTACTTTGTAAAAATTCATAATTAAGTATTTAGAAGAGTTCAGCAAAATTTCGCTTCTCCATTTTGCTTTCAGCCATTAATCTGCGTTTGCTTCGAGTTCAGCTACACTTCAACTTACCATCTCTAAAACACCTTTAATTTTATGTTTTATTTTTGATTTATTTACCATCATTAATATTGATTACATTGCATTACAAACAAGTCATTTCCGGTTAGTTGCTCACTAAAAATAACTGGCATGCTTTTTCGTCGCCTAGAACCAGAACTTGTTGACATCATGCTGCTGCCGTTGTCGGTACTGCCGTTCCAACTTTGTGACATTTGCCTTTTACCAACTTGTAGCCTTTTCCGCACTTTTTTTTATCCCACCACCAAGCCTCAGTTTGGCACACCAGGCCCAACATTAAAATTACTAACAAAATACAAACACTGGTCAGCTTAACCATTTTTCAAAGGTAGCTACAAGTCTATTTGCGTCGAAAATAAAATTCCTATTGAATAACTGAAATAGTCCAGCCAATGTTTTTATCGACGAAGTTCATGGTTTTTTGTAATTCATTTCAAATTGATTCATCACGCCGTTTAGTAAAAACGACAATGTTTTATTACATGAACTCTGTTGCTTGTGTGGGGAATTCGAATTTAGTTAACATCAAAAAGGAACAGAATACCATAGCAAAATAACGGTAATGCTTCGAAATTTAAATATTGTTTACCAAATCATTACAAATTGATTTTGATAATTGGCACAAAATTATAAATTAGTGGGAATAAAGTGATCAAATTATACTTATATAAAAAAAATGTAAATTGGCATGAAAAATGAATTCTGAAAACTTTGCTTACAGAAAGAAATCTCCATACATCTGAACTCTGATTGGCATAGTGAACGATTTCTTAAAAAATCCACATAATCCTGTGCTGGTACGTTCGAGTACATTCAAAACATTTTAACTAAATTGCGCATTACTGGGACTTTAATTAGGAACTGATAAACAAATTTGCAAAATCAAATCAAATATTTTTTGATAGATCTGGATCGATGGATCTCTGATCTGGTGCTCAAATATCTGCTTGAGTGCCATCTACAGGGTGTTTGTGTGTGTTTATCTCTGGTTTCTTTAAACCGAAATGTTATCGAAGGCATCATTACCGTATATGAATCTGATATCGAAACTAACCAAAAATCATCCGAAAGTTGCATCTTAGACCAACCAAATCCCGAAAAACCAAATCCTAAATCAAGGTTTTGTTAACCGATTTCTTTCCGAGCCAGAACCAAAAAAAATTACGACAGAGTTGATCGAAAATCAAGGCTTTGTTGTCCATTTTCTTTGATTACGGGGGTGTGGTCCATTCCGAATTTCTTCCGATAGGTCAGACTGTACAACTGACTGTATTTGAGGGGAAAATGTTCGTTGCAAGAGGCCAGAATTGTGGGCACAACACGTCGTTTCGTAACCACGACAAAGCATCAACTCACACCTTTCATTTTGTACGCAACCATGCAACCAAAAACAACATTTATGCCGTTCATCCGCTCCGTATTTATCCCACATGGCTCCTTGTGACTTTTTCCTATTCCCACGACTTGAGTTTCTAAAATATGTTTTGAGACGGTTGAGCCGAATTCGTAGCAGAAGCTAAAGGCGATCCCAAGTGTTATCAAGATTGGGAAACCCATTTAAGTGAATATCGATGAAGAATTGATGAAAAATTTCGTTTTATTAGAGGATTTCGGGTATTTTTGGATCGAAAGGTACAAAGCAACTTTTATAATCTACAGAACATTTTCAATATAATTAGAAAAGTACAGTGTAGGCCATTTAAAGTGGAACCATTTGTTTCTGCAATAAAACATTTTTTAAACATTTTTAGAAAACAATTTTTTTATTGTTCATTTGTATCTTTTTGTTCAAGGAGATTTGTTACAACTTATCAGGTGTACAACTTTGCTTCCGCCGTTTTCCGATAGGTGGCTGTACCGGCTGAGGCTGGTTGAAATACATAGATGGTAATGCCTTTAAAGTGAGTGTGGACAGTGCCTAACGAATTGTCATCGCCGTTTCAGTGACAGTTGTTCTTGTTTTCGTATTATTCACGCTCGAAAATGTCCGTTTATGTGCCCAATTCTCGCCATTTGCGGGAAGTTTTACTTTTCTGTTACAATTCGCAAAAAAATGCAGCTGAAGCGCATCGAATGCTCTCAGAAACTAAACTAAACTAAACTAAAACTAAACTCAGCTAAAAGAAAAGCGGCCACAATATCAAGAGCGACATGACAAAGTCATCCTCCAACACGACAATGCTCGGCCTCACGTCGCAAAAGTGGTCAAAAAGTACCTGGAAACGCTGAAATGGGAAGTCTTGCCCCACCCGCCGTATTCCCCAGATGTCGCCCCTTCTGACTTCCACCTATTCCGTTCGATGGCACACGGCCTGGCAGATCAACATTTTCAATCCTTCGAAGAATTGGAAAAATTGATTGCTTCATGGATAGCGTCAAAAGAGGACTCCTTTTTTCGAGCCGGGATCCGAAAATTGCCGGAAAGATGGGAGAAAGTTGTCGCTAGCGACGGACAATACTTTGAATAATACATCTGTAAGCACTTTTTCGCAATAAAGCTTTTAATTTTGGAAAAAAACGGCGGAAGCAAAGTTGTACACCTAATATTTTTGAAAACAATAAAAATAAAAATAATAATAAAAATAATACTACATTTTGTTCAGTATTTTCCATCATATTTGCCAATGTTTCGAACGATAGAGTGGCGATTTCAAATCGTATGTTGGCTTTTAATTGAGCTCCCTTGAGTCCTTGACTTGTCGAGGTATACTTTGGACCTCAAATATCACCACAAATAAAAGTCTGGTGCCGTTACATCGGGTTATGTAGTTGTAAATCAATAATAAAACATACAATTATTATTGATTTATGTATTTACCATCAATAATATTGATTACATTGCATTACGAACAAGTCATTTCCGGTTAGTTGCTCACTTAAAATAACTGACATGCTTTTTCGTCGCCTAGTTGTAACCTGAACTTGTTCACGTCATGCTGCTGCCGTTGTCGGTGCTTTCGTTCCAATTTTGCGGCAGTGGCCTTTTTCCAACTTGTAGCCTTTTGAGCACTTCTTACTAGTCCCCCACAACCACCAACCTCGAGCCGATTTATGTATTGGTCTCTCAGTTTGGCACACCTCGCTCAACATTAAAATTACTAATAAAATACAAACACTGGCCAGCTTAACCATTTTTCAAAGGTAGCTACGAGTCTATTCCCGTCGAAAATGAAATTCCTATTGAATAACTAAAATAGTCCAGCCAATGTTTTTTTACCAACGAAGTTCATGTTTTGTTATGGTTTTTTGTAATTCATTTCACATTGATTCATCACGCCTTTTAGTAAAAACGACAATGTTTTATTACATGTTTTATTACATGAACTCTGTTGCTTGTGTGGGGATCCTAATTTAGTTAACAATTTAATTTAGTTAGTAATGCTTCGAAATTAAAATATTGTTTACCAAATCATTACAAATTGATTTTGATAATTGGCACAAAATTGTAAATTAGTGGCTATAAAGTGATTAAAAAATACTAATATAGAAATAATTTAAATAGGCATGAAAAACTAAATTCTGAAAACTTTGAGTGCAGTAAGAAATGTCCATACATCTGAACTCTGATTGGCATAGTGAACGATTTCTTAAAAAATCCACATAATCCTGTGCGTCCCTTTTATATGTATTTTTGTCAAAGAGCTGGTACGTTCGAGTACATTCAAAATATTTTAACAAAATTGCGCATTACTGGGACTTTAACTAGGAACTGATAAAAAATCTGCAGGGTCAAATCAAATATTTTTTGATAGATCTGGATCGATGGAACTCAAATCTTGGTCTCAAATATCTGCTTGAATGTCATCTACAGGGTGTTTGTGTGGGTTTGTCTCTGGTTTCTTTAAACCAAAATGTTATCGAAGGCATCATTACCGTTAAGGAGACATGGGTCTATGAGTCTGATATCGAAACTAACCAACAATCATCAGAAAGTCACATCTCAGATCAGCCAAATCCCAAAAAACCTAGACGGATTTGATCCTAAATAAAGGCTTTGTTAACAATAAAATTGATCCTAGATCAAGGTTTTGTTATCCACTTTCTTTTCGAGCCAAAATAAAAAAACGACAAAAGAGTTGATCCAAAATCAAAGCTTTTCTGTCCATTTTCTTTGATTACGCGGGTGTGGTTCATTCCGAATTTCTTCTGATAGGTCAGACTGTACAAAAGGAGTATTAGGTGAGCGTATTGAAACATTTGAGCGGAAAAAGTTCCACAATTGTTTTCGAATTTCGTAACCACGACAAAGCGTCAACTCACATATTTCATTTTGTACGTACACATTTGTGACCACAAATCACATTTATGCCATTCATCCCCTCCGTACTCCTCGTATTTATCCCACATTGCTCCTTGTGACTTTTTCCTATTCCCACGACTTGAGTTTCTAAAATATGTTTTGAGACGGTTGAGTCGAATTCGTAGCAAAAGTTAAAGGCGATCCCAAGTGTTTTCAAGATTGGAGAAACCCAAGGAATTTCAGTGAATATCGAATTTCTTTATAATTTATAATCTACTGAAGATTTTCAATAGAACTAAAAAAGTACAGCAGTGGAAGCATTTGTTTCTGTAGTTAAACATTAAAAGAAAACAATTTTTTTATTGTTCATTTGTATATTTTTGTTCAAGGAGATTTGTTACAACTTATTTTTCACCGTTTTCGGTGCTTTTGTTTTAATTTTGCGGCAGAGGCCTCTTTCATACTTGTAGCCTTTTGTGCACTTCTTTTTCCCCGCTGGCATCCACAATGAATTTCGAATCGATTTCTGTATTGGTCTCTCAGTGTGGCACACCTGGCTCAACATTAAAATTACCAACAAAATACAAACACTGGTCAGCTTAACCATTTTGCAAAGGTAGCTTCAAGTCTTTTCTCATCAAAAATGAAATTTCTATTAACTAAAATAGTCCAGTCAATATTTTCATCAACGAGGTGCAACGTTTTTTTATGATTTCGTGTAATTCGATTCAAATTGATTCATTACATCTTTTAGTCAATTTGCTACGGTCTCAAATGTATTGAATGCTTTGTATTGTGAAAAATTATAGTCAAGGTCAAGTTCATAATGATCTGCCAGGGGGACTTTTATAGGCGTCTTAGAAGTTCGAACTCTTCTGCAAAGTTCAAGAAACGACAATGTTTTATAACATGAACTCTGTTGCTTGTGTGGGGAATTCTAATTTAGTTAACATCAAAAAAGAACAGAATACCAGATCAAACGAACAGTAATTCTTCGAAATTAAAATATTGTCTACCAAATCATTGCAAATTGCTTTTGATAATCGGCACAAAATTGTAAATTAGTGGCTATAAAGTGATTAAAAAATACTAATATAGAAATAATTTAAATTGGCATGAAAAAATAAATTCTGAAAGCTTTGATTGCAGAAAGAAATCTCCATACATCTAAACTCTGGTTGGCATAGTGGAAAATTTCTTTCTTTTATTTGTCCTTTTGTCAAGGAGCTGGTACGTTCGAGTACATTCAAAACATTTTAACAAAATTGGGTATTACTAGGACTTTAACCCTTATTCTCATACCCGGGTACCCGGGTGCCCACTGCGATGTATTTTCGACAAATAATGAAAATTTTTTTTTTACCTTCCGGATCCTCGTTATTTAGGTGAAAAGCGAACAAATCATATATTTAAAAAATTTTGTTTTCTATATTGAAAACTTAAAAATGTCATGAAATGGGTACCCGGGTACCCCGGGTGCCAAACGACGTTAGTAAGTTTGGGTATGAGAATAAGGGTTAACAAAGAACTGATAAAAAAAATCTGTAAGGTTGAGTTCTAATCAAAAAATACCCCGAATGGTGCTTGAAATATTGTCAAATGTTTTTTGATAGATCTGGATTAATGGATCTCTCATTTGGTGCTCAAATATCTGCTTGAGTGCCATGTACAGGTTTCTGGTCTGGTTTCTTTAAACCAAAGTGTTATTGAAGGCATCATTACCGTTGAGGAGTCATGGGTCTATGAGTCTTACGTTGAAACTAACCAACAATCATCCAAACTCGCAGACGAGCTAAAACCCAAAAAACTACGACATCCAAAATTAAGGTTTTGTTAACCGTTTTCCTTCCGAGGCAAAACCCAAAAATTACGACAGATTTGATCGAAAATCAAGGCTTTGTTGTCCATTTTCTTTAATTACGAGAGTGTGGTCCATTCCGAATTTCTTTCGATAGGTCAGACTGTACAAAAGGAATATTAGGTGAGTCTGAATATTAGGTGAGGCTAGTCAAAATGGCCTTTTTTGATATGAGACATCTTGGGAACAATGGCCACAATATGTTGATTGTTAATTGAGCTGAGTTCTATGTGGCGACATCCTGTTGAAGGCCTGCCATATAAATTTATAGCCTTCTATTTATATAATTTTCACAAACAATAGGAATCAGCATCACCATCATTGTGTGTCGGAGAGTGGTCCGACCGATGCCCAATTTCTGAGAACGTTGGAGTCTCCTCAATGCTGGCTCGTACGGCTTCGTATAGCTTCGTATCCATCGAAACGTCTTGTTCGTTGTCTGGATGCGTGGAGCACCTGAAGCACTTAACTTAATTTTTTTTTCACAAAATGCAGTATTCACAATTGAGAAGTTTTTTTTTTTAATGTATAGCTGAACTGTTCCAACGCATTCTTTCGGACTGTAATATTCCATGGTATAAATTTCCCTCGACTGATGTTTCAAACGCGGTATGTCATTAGTCAATCTGACAGAACTGTCAAAATTTAGAGCGTTGTTAGTAGTTGGTTACAAGTTTTTAGCATTTTCTGTTTTAATAAAACCATACAAAGACACGTTTTTCAATAGAATTTTACTTTTAATTTTTTCCATTAATGTTGTGTTCTTTTTTAAAAAGTCCTAACCTAAACTAAATATGTACTAAGTAACCGTTTCTAACTCGATTTTGTATACTTTTGAAATGATTTCAAGCGTAGATATTTTTACGGCGTAAACCTTTGTCAAACACATGTTTATTGTTCGATTATTACACACTGTTGGGGGGCGGGGGTTTGGGGGGTTCAAGCCCCCAAACATAAAAATTGCTGGTACAAAATATGGTTTCGAATGGTATTCGGTTCAAAAGTTGTATGCAAAACCCCCCAAAATGAAATCTAGTGTGCGCCACTGGTTAACAGTGTTCATGGACAAAGGCACGTGGATATTGCTGTTCTATATAAATGCTATATGCAGTACTATCTTTGCTACACATTGCCATTAGCTTTTGTAGCGCATATCGTAGTTAGTTATTGGTTTTAATAAAATTGTTTAAAAACTCAGTAGTTGTATGATCCATAATTTCTTCAAAAACATATAACAAATTATAGAAAATAAACTAAATAAATTAAAAACAAAATGCTAGAGCTAATATTTTTATTATTTGTTATTGCATCGCTGCTCTCTTTGGGAGAAAATCCACCTGGTTACATACTTGCTGGCGGTCATTATCATCGGTGCGCTTAGGGCCCAAAGCTGTTGATGAACTTCTCAATAAAATAAAAAATATACTAAGAAAATCAGTGTATTTCATATTCTTTCTATCTAAATATAAATACATAGTAAACCCCGTTTAAGTGTCTAATTCTCCACTTTCTCTATTTGGTCACACCAAGAGATGATAGGGCCTCCTCAACTTGGTCGATCGACGACTCGGCTTCCCCCTTCGCTGTCGATCTATAATTACCTACCGCATCAAGTACCTTGTTCGCCGAAACTTCATGGTCCATAGTACAGACATGGCTAAACCAGCGCAACCGCTGTATGTCTTTAAACAGCTCATACAACTCGTTGTTGGTTGGTATTTGGTAATCGTCGCGAATATGAACAGGGCCGAAGAATTTGCGGAGCAGCTTTCTCTCGAACACTTCAAGGGTCGATATGTCGATACGCGACAGTGTACATGTTTCGGTGCCATAAAGAAGCACGGGTAGAATAAGCCTCCTATAGACTGCAAGTTTTGTCGGTGTAGAGAGGTCTCTGTTACTCAATTGTCTACCGAGTCCGTAATAGCACCTATTGGCAACAGTAATCCTTAGCTTTATCTCCAGGCTGACATCATTGCTGCTGTTTATGGCGGTGCCAAGGTAGACAAATTCTTTGACAACTTCGAAAGTATACCTTTCGGCCTCGACGTGGGACCCTGGTCGATGCGAGTCTCTGCGTGTAGAAAGTATATACTTCCTCTCATTTACCACTACATACATTTTGGCAGATTCTCCAGCCTTATGCAGAACGCTCTCCATACTGAAGCTGAAGAGGTCGTATGACAAAAGATTACCTTGTCTGAAGCTTCGAACGGTATCGAATCAGTCGGAGAGGTCACTTCCAATTTTGGTAGAGCTGCGTGTATTGTAAAACGTTATTCTGCTTGTGCTTGTGCTACGTGCTTTTCTGGGATACCAGGTTTAGATTCTTCCAACGTTTCCAAATTATCCTGTCCTCCAAATGTTCCTTAGTCCAGAAATATACCCCAGTGCAAAAATTCCGATCTTCAGATGATCCTTTCCTACTCATCCCCATACAATATTACGCGCTGTGTGGCTGTAAAAAGAAAAAATATACAGTCACACGGTGCACCAGCGACGCCTGTAGGGGAAGCGGGCATTAGTGAAAAACAGCGCACCAAACCAATCTTAGCAAAGTCCCCAACCATCTTACTGTCACCTTCTTTACACAACGGAGGCATTATTCCTAAGTGACGATAGATGGCAGCCCCATCACTTAGGACTACCTGCGGTAGGCCAATCACCTACCCTACAGAACCAATTAACGTAACCAACACAAGGCAATGTCTTGTGGGGGCTCTATTCGTCCGAGAGGAGTGAGCAAGGGAGAAGTTTGACACACTAAATTATTTCATTTTTTAAAGCACCGCTGGTTTATAAGAGAATCGCTTTCGGAGAAGGAAGCTTGTGAGTTCCGACCGCTGCGGTTCTCGATTTTCTCTCAACGGGCCTTCTCCTATTTCTCTGCCTACATTAAAACCATCACTGCAATATTCTTCTCTCAGTTAAATACACTGTGCAAGTCGAAAATTCAGACATGGGGGGGACCTTCAGAGGACTTTTCTATAGGTATACTCAGTTGAGATCCACCAGCCGTTTGGCTGGTTTGGCTCTAGTTTAAGAGAAATCCGACTCTGAAGTTTGCTCATTTTAGTCGAGTTCGTCGCTTAAGTCTTCGAACGTTTAAATGCTAATAGGTCCTAAATCGTTCCGAATATCGCTTTACTGTATTCGGCAAGTTTGTAGATATTTTAACGACCAACATATTTGCTTAAGACACCAATCCATAAAAAATACATTCAAACTGTGTTTTCGGCAAAAATGTCTCAAAACCCCCACTTACGTCGAGGCATAAAAACAGTATAGCGAACCCTCGTGGAAAAAATAAATGAGTATGCTTTTATATAGAGGGTTTGCTCCTGGATCTAACAAACTAAAAATTTTGCCTGGGAAATGCCCATAAAATGCGTGGCTCGGCGTCAAAGTTTTTATCAAAAAAACTCAATTAATCTCCAACTGATTTACACGATATGGGTATCAAACGAAAGGTATTTATCATACCTTTCTTTTGATGTGCAACATTAGATACGTAAGATGTACTAATAAAAAGTTTTAAGCGAAAAAATCATTTTTTTTATAAAAATTTTTTGTTAACGAATTTTTTTCTCGAAAAAATCCATTACTAAGGTACAATAAGTTTGCTACCATATTGTAGCCTGTGAAATTCCCTTTACAATACAATAGGTTCTAACTATTAGCATTTAAACGTTCGAAGACTTAAGCGACGAACTCGACTAAAATGAGCAAACTTCAAAGTCGGATTTCTCTTAAACTAGAGCCAATCCAACCAAACGGTGGATCTCAACTCAGTATACCTATAGAAAAGTCATCTGAAGGTCCCCCCCATGTCTGAATTTTTGAGGGTAAATTTCACGCACAGTGATATTAATAAATGTATTGAAATCCCAGTTCAAGTAAAGAGCAAGAAATTCAAACGAAACACATACTTACACAAATCCCACTGGGCACGAAAGAGTTAAACATTCGTCTATAACATTCGCTGCCACAAGTCATTTTCAGTCATTTAATGCGTTCCCGAATTCCCCATTCAAATGTCGGCTCCATGGGGAATGGAAGCTTCAGTGCCCCCAGCTCCATGGCACTTTTTCAATTTTGTATGTCTCAACACTTTCAGCGGAAATGTCATTAAAAAGGCGTTAAACCCGCGAGACCATAATCGTGTCACATTTTGTGTCTGCCTGTGTCGTCGCCTACGTCGCGCTGCCGGCTACGTTGTCTGTTGCTGGTTGCTCGGCATTTTTCAGCAGGTATTTACAGTTGCTGAAAAGCCATTATTTTTGTCATCGAAATGGGGCGCCGATGGTTTTTGGAGGCGGACATCAGCGCCAGCAGCAGCAGAATCGGTTATGCCATTTGCACTGTGCAATGCGACGCAACGTTTCGTGGCGACAGGCATAAAAATGCATTGCAGCTACACTAAGGTGTGTCTGTGTGTGTGTGTGTGAGTTGAATGTGAACAGCATGCTGTGTCCTGTGCCGTTATTCTTACGGCTCCCGCAGGAAATAAATTTTCCATCACACATTCTATTAAAATCGCCTGTCATTGTTCGTCGCTTCGTGGCGCTCGTGCCGCTGTCACCGTGTCTTCGTCTATGCGGCGTCTTCAATTTTCTGCCGCCTAGACGTCCTGCAGCCATTCGCCTCACTACTTTTATGTGTGTGGGTCCTTAACCGTTTGTGCTGTAAACTGCAAATTGCATTTGCGCCGCCATTGTTGACATTGCCACCAGTCGCCCGGCGACCAGGTTAGCGCTGACTGTCGTTAGGGTAATTTGTATTGCTACCAGCCAGCTCGCTCCCCATTGCCCGCCCAGACGATCGGAGTTGCATTTTTATTGGATTTCGTTTTAAATTTCAATTTCACTGCGTTTTCTAAGCAAGATATATGGGCTGTCCAACACTTGTTCGAGTGTGTGTGTGTGTGTGTGTATGTGTGTTGGTGTGACATATCCCTGGCATATGTTTAAGCGTCCTCAAGACATTCTCTGCACCGAACGCCGCAGACACCTGTGCGATTTAGTGGCACACGATTTATTAGCGTCAACGAACCGCCCAGTCGCCTGTGTCGGCAGCTTGTTGGCAACACATTTCAGTTCGGCGCGGCTCGCATGTTGCGCGTGCTGCATTTGTAAAATGTCACTTTGCTGTCATTGCGCTCTCACTCTCTTTCTATCACTCGGCAATCTTTGTTTGAGTTAACTGAAATGTCAACCGTTGACAACAGCCGCAAGCAACACCGGCACAAACGCCTCTTCTGAAATTGGCTTTGGTAAACATTTCCATTGTTTTCACTGGGTATGTGCAACACATTTGCATCAGCAACTGCAAAGCATCAAAGATCCGCTTCCGTGTAAAAGTCGCGCAGCTTTTTGTCGATCTGATATTTTGGCTTTTTCGTACATTAAGAAACATTTCAACAATGTCTTTAAGCGTTTATAACGATGATTGTTTAAAGAATAAAATAGAATGTAGGATTATTCTTGCTCCCGGAGTAAACACTCTAAGAGCATGAATAAACACTCTGGGAGCAAGAATCGGAGGCAAGAATTTAAGAAACAGAGATATTTTTGACCCAAGAACCTGTGAAAAAATATTATAATATATTCTAGTCAAGAAATTCGAAAAAATTGATTTTTTTATTTCATATTTTCAAATTTTAGACCTTTAAAAATAAGCTTAGAAGAAGCTAAGAGGATTTACGGAAATTCGAATTATTTTCGGAGTTATAGTTAATTTTGTCACGCGCCATTCAGACTGCCCGAAACGAGACTGTAAACTTTAAAAAGTTTTAAAGTTTTTCTCGAAACTTCTTTTTTCAATACGGTTGACATGATATCTTAAGTTCTAGTGCACCGATTTACTTGAAATAATAATAAAACTAAAAAAATAAAATAAAAAAAATTAAACAAAATAAAATAAAATAAAATGAAATAAAATGAAATAAAATAAAATAAAATACACTAAAATAAAAAAATTAAATAAAATAAAATAAAATAAAATAAAATAAAATAAAATAAAATAAAATAAAATAAAATATGATAAAATAAAATAAAATAAAATAAAATAAAATAAAATAAAATAAAATAAAATAAAATAAAATAAAATAAAATAAAATGAAATGAATTGAATTGAAATGAAATGAAATGAAATGAAATAAAATAAAATAAAATAAAATAAAATAAAATAAAATAAAATAAAATAAAATAAAATAAAATAAAATAAAATAAAGTAAAGTAAAATAAAATAAAATAAAATAAAATAAAATAAAATAAAATAAAATAAAATAAAATAAAATAAAATAAAATAAAATAAAATAAAATAATAAAATAAAATAAAACCGTAAGTCAGCACTTCTAAGTAAATTTTTTACATAACAAGTAAATTATTAAAAAATAAAAAGATGTGATGCATAAATTGAAATTAGTGATTGTTTTATATACAAAATGTTTGCTTCTTATTCGTAATTGTTATTTCGATTTATTAACACTTCTGTTACCTTAGGGTCATTTTCGAGTAAAATTTGACTTTAAAGAGCCGTAACTTTCTTATTTCTGGTAAAGAATTGTTTTCCTTTGAACTCAGTGACTAATTTTATGCCATTTGAATATACGCTAAATTTCACTTTATTTGCAGCACTGGTTTACGTGCAAATGAGCAACTATACAAATTTGACCTTAGGGTCATTTTATGACCCATAGTACTGAACGCAAGAAATTGGTCAATGCGATGTGAATTTTATTAGATTTGGTTTCAAAGTGTCGTGGATAAATGTTTCTGGCATTTTTGTTTTGTTTTGTGTTGGTAAGAGGGCGTGGCGCTAGCTATACAACCCTTTCTACTATGGAATAAAATCGAAATTATAAGTCATACAACATTGCAATTTCGTGCAGTGTCCCCGTGTAGACATATTGTTCCACTGAAAATATTTCATGGGCGTTTAATAATGGGCGTGGCACTCTTTTAACGATCCAAATTTTGTATATAACTTCGAAACTATAAGTCGCACATCAATGACACTCAGATCGAACTTACTATTGGGTCATGTTTTTCGAAGGGGAAAAGGGGGAAGAGGAAAACGGCATTTAATAAAGGGCGTAGCTTCGACCACACATCTCAATGAGCAGTACAAGAGCTTCTAAGTTTCAAGGGATCGAAACCCAATAGTACGAAAACTTTATGTTTGCTGGTATGAAATCTTGATTGAAGCTTTCAATATAAATAGTACATAACTAGTACGATTTCTAGCAAGTAATAAATTTCTAAAAAATTTCCAAAAGGAGTGTGAACAAGCTAGATCAAATTTCTGGAACATATTCGTGTCAGCGGCAAACACACAATTTACTCGTGGCTGCAGTTCGCAACTCTATTATTCCTTGCGGCACCATTGCATTTGTGATGTGAAATTCATCCCTGGAATGATAACGTAACGCCGTTTATTCTATAAAGAATTGGAAAAATTACTTCCTGGGCTTCTGATTTTGCGAAAAGGAAAAAAGGAAAGGAAGCCAATAATAGAATCGTGTGAGTTATCCTCAGCAATACCTTCACCAAAGAAAAAGATACTCAGTGAAAGAAAACGATGGGGCGCAATCTGGGTCAGCCGAATATATTCATTTTCTTCTTCGGGAAACCGAATTATGTTAATTAATATATATTATAATTTGTATTGGTTCATTGGTGTCAATATCTAGTATAACTTTAATATTTTGGCATACTTTTATAAATTAAACCTCTAAACTGAGTAATTTTTTGTGGGCCACGGGAACAGGCTTTCTTGCGAAATCATTTATTTTTGGGCGATTAACGATTAATGATTATTATCTGTTATATATAATATAATTGCCCAAAAATTAGTTACGATATAGTTTTAACTTCTGAAGAAATCGCAAGAATTAAAGTGCCCGAGAAGAATATCAAGAACCTGGACATGGTCTCCATGTTGAACATATTTGACTCCAGTAAGGCCAAATAATCGCTTTACAATAATAAAAGTAATAACTAATTGTTAAAATCACAATGTCTTAACTTTTTTGAACAAAATACAAAGAAATAAATCGGGGTCATTTTATGACCCGAAGGGTCAAATGTGCGAGTTTTTCTTAGGGTAACAGAGGGGTTAATGGAGCCAAATTCAACATTTGTTTTTTTAACATTGAAAGCTGGAAGTAACTAATAAATTAATATACTAAATATTTTTGTATTTTTTAAATTGTTGTTTATTAATTTTTACTTAATATATTTGTTTTATATGTGTTTAGTTATTAATTTTGTTTTAATTTATTTATTTATTTATTTTTAATATTATTATTTATTCCTTTATACTTAATGAATTTGTTTTATATGTGTTTAATTATTAATTTTGTTTTAGTATTTTTTATTTAACAATATCCAAATTTCAATTTACTCAGTTTATTTTCAGAAGCATCTTTGTCAAACAAAAAATGCGCTCAACAAATTTTGATTCCTTGCCTTTGCCATCATTAAACGTGCATTTGCTGAATAATTGGCGAAAAAAGGAACAATAAATGATCGGCGCCGAAAATGTGCGGCCAATTTCAATCAGCTCCGCCACGTGCTGGGCTCCGCTCACTTCTCCGCAAGTGCCATTATTCTCGAATGGCACTGCTCGAGCGCGAATTTAAGTAATTTGATCAAATTCAAACGCACACAGCGAATAACGCCCAAAAAAAATGCCCATAAATGCCGATTGCGATTGCGGATGGGAATGTGGCTGTTCGTTTTTTATATCGCACGCGTATTTATCCTTTTGCGGTGCAAATTTTCCAGCATTTTAATTCCATTGCACGACGCAATTGCCGTCCGCACAATCTGCTGTCGCTACATTCATCTTGCGCGCAGCGCCCCAGCAGCCGTCGCTGCCGATGTCAGCACATAACCTCAAAGCGGGCGCACACCCTGCGGCCGTCACTGGCGCTGCTCATACGTGATTTGATCCCATCAGTGGCGCATTACCGCCCGAGCATTACAAAATGTTACGTTGCACTTACACGATTACGACGTATTTCGATTACGCCGCGTTGCCCTGCTCGCACCGCGCCCGCCTCCATCGCCCGGCTGAGTGGCAGCGCCAACGGCAGCTGCAGCGCCAAATCATTGCGCCCCCAGACGCAGCGGGGTACAGCGCAGTGCAGCACATCTGCGGCTGTGTCTACGACACCCCGCCTCCCTCCGTCGCCGCTGCTGCTCAGGTTCGCAAGCGCGCGTTGCGTTGCGTTCCGTTTCACCACCGGAAGGCATTTCGACATATGTGTGTTGTTGCTTTTTTGTGTTTTTTTTTCTCAAGAGCTTTTCGCAGCAAGACGAGCAGGCGATTATTTATTTTTTTTGTTGTACTTTTTTCCTTGGTTCCTTGTGTTTTTTGTATGGGTGTGTGAGTGTGCGTGAGCATGGCGGCAAATGCCATAAGTTCACACGTTTTTGGTTTAAGGGCATCTCAGTCGTGCCGAAATATACAAAAACGAAAATAATTCGATCTATTATCAGTTGTCAACGCCGAAAATTTCACACATTTCTGCGGGTTGATTTGTTGTAGAACAGCGGTACTCAAACTTTCGTGCGACACTACTTTTGACCCATTCAAAAGATGTGAAAACTAGAAATTATTCATAGTAACCTCGCATATTCAGTTTTTCATTTTTTGATCTGAAGTCCTTTTAAACGGGCTTTACAATTTTAACGGCATACATATTTCAAAGAACTTTTTTTATATATTTGCATTTGTGCAATGATGAAAATATGGGTATCAAGTGAAAGAGGAAATTTCGTGCTTTTTGACTAAATTTTCTACATTAGAACTTTCAGGGCCAATGTCAATATGAGATATACTATATATAGTATATAAATCCTATTCATTTCTAACCCAAACGTACTTCCATTCCTGGTGGATTATGCTAATGTTACGCTCAAAATTTACGAATATAACTCACGTCTCATCTTGGGTTTTAAAACCATAGGAAATAATTTCTTTTATGTAACAAAAAGTAAATGTATAATTCTTGAAAATAATAGGAAACTTTACTTTTTAAACTTTCATCGTCAATTACTCTCTCAAATCGTATCTGATTTGAACAGTCCATAACATATATCGTTGGGAAGTATAGGGCATTACTTTTTGGACGTTGGACCGCACGCGTTGATCTGATGACTAATCTTCAAAATACGGGATACGGGTCTTTTACAAACCGCACGGATTTCAGGTAAAAAATTTTCATCTTTTACAATCGGATGAAAATTTGTATCTTGCATCTTTTACCAAAATAAGTTGGCACGTCTTTTAGAATTTTGCTAAAAAATATAGTTTGTATACATACGAGTATTTACTTATGGAAAAAAGGGATTTCGAACAGTTTTCGAATATGCTTCTTAAGATTTTTTCTTTTTACTTTTGTTTTCGTGTTTAGCGAGACTTAAAATTAGTCTAGAAAATACTTTTGTTTTCAATTGCATTTTTCTTGTTGAGCAGTGTGATAGATAACACCGTGAAACATATAATTTTACACACGAAAAAAATCTATATACAAGCAAAACTAGAGACCAAAGATACTAAAACTGCATTTCTAGTTTTTTCTCTGATGTCAGAATTTTTTTTAAAAACGACTGAAATTTCAAGGATATGAATATTTAAAAAAATTGTTTAAAAAAATGGATGCAATTTAAAATATCAATATTGGTATCAAACGAAAAAAAAGAAAAAATTCTCTAGAATTAAAAAACAAATATATTTTTTCTTCTCAAATGACGATCCATCTTTTTTCCAGCATTTCTCCTAATTAGCTATCTCCCTACATCTACTTATCTCTCTTTCTCTGTTTTCCTCTGTATTTCTTATCATTTTCTAAATACTTAATGTTATTTTTAATATAATTTATACTTATTGTTTTTTAATGTTATTTATTATTATTATTACTCGGTTTTAAAGTATTTTTTTTGTGGAATTTAAAAGAGCATTGAAGATCTTGTTTGCTGAAATAAATCAATAAATCAATCAAACATGAATAGGTATTGAAAATGTCCTTTTTAAACTTTATCCTTAATTTTGTTTGAAAACTTTAAATAGTTGTTTTTAAATATATCTATCTTAAAGGTGAGTAGCTTTATTTGAAAAAATATATCTTAAGGACTAATAGTTACAACTCCAGTGGCGCACACAGGGTGGGAGGGGGAAGTTCAAATCCCCCAAACACATACATTGCTGGTAAAAAATATAGTTTCGAATGGTATTCGGCTTAAAAGTAGTACGCAAAACCACCGATCCCCCTCAAAATGAAATTCTGTGTGCGCCACTGTACAACTCTATCACATCCTCGAATTTCGTCCTTGTAACTTTATTAGTTTAAATTTTATTCATGTGTTAGTTAAGTATTTTATTTTTATTTCTTTCATACGGTGACAAACATTACACTGTACATCATAAACAAAAAAAAAATATAACAATTGCTAAACACTTTATCAATTTTGACCTTTTTCTGCAGTTTAAGTTAAATTTTGTGCTTTAGTCTATTCCGAGCTGTATAGTAGAATTTTAAGGCGAATATTTCCGCTGTACATTTCTTCCTTGAAAGTCCTGTTTCAAAGGACATTTTTTGGCATCTTAAGAAAAAGGGGTCAAATTTATTCATAAAAATAGGAATTGGAGGGTTAAAATGTTTTCTTGTAATATTTTGCAGTAAATTTCTGAACACATCCTATACCTAAAATTTAAGGTCACATGGTTTTCGTATGCCGATTTACAATAAAAATGTGCCAAAGGGGGAGGGGACACTTTAACCTCTTCTAAAAAAATTCAGCTGAAACTTTTTAAACGCCAATAGACGTATATTTTTTTTGTGGCTCCCTGTACCAGAATCAGTTGTCAGAACTTGGCTATTTTGGAAAATTTGATTTTGTTGTTCAGTGTTCTTTGTTTTCTTTTACTGTTGTTGATTACTGTTTACTGTTGTTTTTCTTTTGTGGTTTTGTTTATTTTACTTCTACTGTCCAAGATTGGTGCAATCATTGCCTCATTGCATGAAAGCGGTTATTGTATAAAAGATCTCTACAACTACAACTTTAACATTGTTGCATAGCTTTCATATGAATTTGTTTTTGTTCCATTTGAACTTTAAACTTTATTTTGAAACAATAACTATATTTCGATTAACGGCTTGAGAACCACTGCACCACACATACACACCCAAATAGCTTTCGCCAACTTGTGTGGTGTTGCTTTAAAAAACCAAATAAAATACACTCGAGGCCGAGGCTGTGTCTGCGTAACGAAAGGCGCAGAGTGCGTGCCTAAGTGCTGCATTTACATGCGGCAGGATAATACAATTTTTCTATTTCATTATGCCAGCGGACAATACTCACACCCATGCACACTCACACTCACACACCCAAACACACACGCCCATGTTATGCAACTACAGAATTGTACGCTTTTTGTTTCGCTGCTGCCAACAACAAACCTATGTAAGAATGCCAAGGCGAACGAAAACAACAAAAAAGTGCTAGGAAAGACACTCGCGGCAAAGTGTGCGCGGGGCGGTCGGGTGGCAGCAACGGCACAGCATATGTGAAGCGTGAATTGGATAATTTATACGTTGATGTGTAATTTGTGAGCGTGCGAAACCTCGCGTTGTCGGCGTGTACGCATGGAATGCGTGTTAGCACGCCTAAATGTAGGCTAAGAAAATTGTTTGTGGAAAAAAATGAAATGTAATGAAGTAGATAAAGATGCGTGAGCGGCAAGTGTGAACGGCTCGATGCGACCGATGGAGCCAGTGAAGGAACGGCAAATGCGGAAACGACGATATTTGTGTGTAATATGCGTGAAAATAGGAAAAAGGCCCTAAACGGGACGCTAGTTGTATGACAAGTGGCAGAAGAGGGTACGCAAAAAAACAAATGTCTGCGCAGCGGTGGATGGTGGCTTAGGAGAGAAGAGAAGAGTGAAGAGGGCGGGGTGAATATTGAGCAGTCCTCCCTGACCG
Organism: Melieria picta; assembly: GCA_964056695.1. Classification (NCBI taxonomy): domain Eukaryota; kingdom Metazoa; phylum Arthropoda; class Insecta; order Diptera; family Ulidiidae; genus Melieria; species Melieria picta. Next base: position 108,751,190 of record OZ057400.1, on the reverse strand, counting down.
AGTTGGGGATTAGCAACAGTTGCGAACGTGTGTGCCGGCTACAGTTTTTGTAAATACTTTTGGTGTATGGGGAGTGGAGAAAATGAAATGAAGTGTGAGCGCCGCTGAAGACCGTTGAAAGGACGCGTGTCGATGAAGGAAAAAAAAGGAATTTGTTCTGCTCATTTTTTTGTGTGCATAGGAATTTGCACTTGTTTATTATTTTTGTCTTTTGCTTAAAGCAAATTTTCATGTTTTTCAGTGAAACATGTGCGAAATTTTAAAAATTTGTTAACATATGCTTTTTGGCCTATGAACTCAGTAGCAACATGCAAATGTAATATAATAAAGTTAATTTTCAGAAGATTCTATGTCAAAGTGAATTTATTTTTTATATTTTTTTTTAGTATCCGAAAGATGACTATAGGCAGAATTTTAAAGAAATTGCATTATGATTCAAATGTGATGCTATTTTGCTGTTTTCTTCTGAATATATACATAAATATATGAATATCTGAATATATACATGAATATATACGTTTATCTATACATTAAATAGAAAAACACAGGAACCGTACCGATTATGGTTTTTATCAAAAAAAGTCAGATTTGAACTGTTATCTTTTAACTTTTATTTTTCCCGACGCACAAGTCTTATAGCTCAGAATGTGCGGTCTGCTGAGACGAAAAAAATGGTATCAATAGTTTTTTTTCGGTCAAACGACCTTTGAAAAAATTCAAATTGCCTGATATATTTGACCGAAAAAATAAAAGTAAAAAAATAAGTGTTATTTTTGACCGATAAAATAAAAGTAAAACGTAACAGCTATTTTTGCCTGAAATGATAAAAGGCACAAAATAACTTTTATGTTTAACTTTTATAGTAAAAGTCAAAAATGTAAAAAGCGTTTAATATTCTTGAAGCTGAGGCCATTAGGATCATAATGATATGTTTGAAAATGTCGGCAATTTTTTCGTTATGCCTTTTTGAATTGAAAATTATAAAATATCAGTTATTTTCGGTCCCTGGAAAAACAAGATGCCAAACCTAACCCAAAACAGGAGGCGATCGAAATAACTTCTCAACCTATGCCAAGAACTCCATCAGCATTGTGTCTTCTATTCTCACGGGTCAGTGACTTATGGACAGACAGTATATACTTTTTTCTATAGGAGCCACAGAGCAAGTAATATGAATGATGCAGGAGGAATTTTGGGGGAAAGGAGGAATTTAGGGGGGTTTAAACCCCTCAAATATTTGCTTGTTAAAGACTTTTTGGATGACAAATATGGTTTCAAATGATATTTTCCTCCAAAGTTTATTGCAAACTGTCCCAGAAATTATCATCACAATCACAAAAATACAGGTGAGTTATGGTGTATACCGTTTTTTTCTTGCTTATATCTTTGTTATACATCATAATCACGTAAGAAATACTTTCTTGGGTTGTTGGGCGAAGCATGAAAAAAAGTTCTTATTTGGTTTTTGATTTTCTTTTTGAACTTGGTTAACAAAATTTTAACCAAGTGGCAACCGCAGCGTCATAAATAGAATCTACAGTTAAATTAATATGGTTAACTAATGAAGCTCCAGCGAAAAATATTTTTGATAAAAGGTGTTATGGCCAGTTTAGTTAAGTTCAAAAAATTTCACTCTTAGATCTTTGGATGCATTTCTAATAACATCAAAGACTGTTTTGAGCAGCAGAAAATCTCTTAACGAGGCTGCTAGGCCACTCCACATTCACCTATGTTGGATTCCGGGACATAGGGACATTCCAGGGAACTCTGGGACAAACGAGTCAATAGTTACGTCAAAAAAATGGCAACACTCGGTATTCTTCTTATAACTTGTAGGCTTCGTATTCATACAAACTTCATACTAGAAACTGACCTAAGACGGGACAAATAAGAGCCATTATTGTTATTTTTACGGGTCACTGTTTAATAGACACCCAAGCAAGAGGGTTGGGTTTGCTATCTAATGACTTCTGACTCTTCACCTTCTATTCACTTGGCCGCATTATATAAAAGAAAGAAGAGTCACCTGGGCAACTTCTTTAAAAATAAATTTTTGATACCCCAGGCATAAGTGGGTTAATGCGAACAAAGATATTCTGAGAAAACATTTTATATTATATTTTATAAACTTTTATATACAAGTAATATATTTTTTTAAATATTTTTAATTTATATTTTTATTATTTTATCTCTTTTTATTGTATTTTATTTAATTTAATTTTATTTAATTTAATTTAATTTAATTTTATTTTATTTTATTTTATTTTATTTTATTTTATTTTATTTTATTTTATTTTATTTTATTTTATTTTATTTTATTTTATTTTATTTAACTTTATTTTATTTAATTTTTTTATTTTATTTTATATTTTATTTTATTTTATTATTTCATTTTATTTTATTTTATTTCCCACGGCCTCTCTCCCCCCCACATACCGCGCGAGGTGGGGTCCATTACAACTGAATATGGCGGCAGTAAGCGAACCGCAAGCCACTTCAGCACTATTGTGTTTGTTTTCTGTTAGAATTTATCACAGATATGGATTATTTACTTGTTAATCTATAAGTTGTTACGTAGATATATATTTATTTACAATTATTTACATTAATTTTTATTGTTGCATGAAATTTTTGTGTGATTTGTACTGTTTTTAAAATTATTGCTTATTTTATTTTATTCTATTTTATTTTATTTTATTTTATTTTATTTTATTTTATTTTATTTTATTTTATTTTATTTTATTTTATTTTATTTTATTTTATTTTATTTTATATTTTATTTTATTTTATTTTATTTTATTTTATTTTATTTTATTATTTTATTTCATTTCATTTCATTTCATTTCATTTCATTTCATTTCATTTTATTTTATTTTATTTTATTTTATTTTATTTTATTTTATTTTATTTTATTTTATTTTATTTTATTTTATTTTATTTTATTTTATTTTATTTTATTTTATTTTAATTTATTTTATTTTAATTTATTTTATTTTATTTTATTTTATTTTAGTATTTTAGTTTTTGTTTTTTATTTCTTAAATACGTTTTTTATTTTTTCACAAAATAAGGGTATGCCAGCAACTTGCTTCACCTTGTTTGTTTCAAGCAATTGTTCAAATTCATAGTGAAATAATCAAAATAATCACAAAATTCTAATGAATTCAAAATTGAATTTTTTTTTTGGAAAAGTGGACGCTTCGCTGTTTTCTTGAGAAAACCATAGTAAGAAAACAAATTAAAACCAAAATACAAAATGCCATTTTGGTGCTATGGTACTCCCACATTGTAGTTATACGAGTATATAAAGTAATATATTCATGTAAACATAAAATGTATTGTTCTTAGGCCCTTTTCAGGTACAATTAATGTCCTTCAAAAGACATTGGAAAAAACAAATTGACAAAACAGGTTATCAAAATAAGAGTGCTGTCTCTAGTTGAATAACCTGGTTTATTTTATTATGATTCAAACTACATATAGATATCCAAATTTATTGTGGCTTCAGTTTTCTTAACCCCTTAACTGTTTCATTAGTTTTCAGCAAAGACGAGTATACTCGACATAAACCGAGTAAAATTTTTCTGCCTGTAAAATTAAGCAGTTATGACAAAAATTAAGCGACATATCGTCTTATAAAGTATACCATAGGTTATTTTGCCACTATGGTGGGCGTGGAAGGGAGGCGCGTCAGGTGGGAGTGGTTAATTTTTTAAAGCCTATGTTTCCTCTATGTTGAAGCCTATGAAGCCTATGTTGCAATGCATTAATATACCATAACTGATTTCAGTCATTACAGTGGGCGTGACAGGAAGGCGTATTAGGTGGGCGTGGTCAATGTAATATATGATTAGCCTTATGAAGCACAGAATCATTTGATATAAATATTGATATAAAGTGTTAATGTTTTAAAGAAAATTTATTTGCCCTTCTTCAGGAAAAAAAAATATAGTTGATTCTTTGAAAACTCATACCAATGTAATTTTTTTTAACTTGATTATACTCGACATAAACAGTTAAGAGGTTAACACAAATTAAGGCGGCGGTATGCTCAATGAATAAAACAAACCGCAAGTTTTTTAATCTCATCAAACAACAATTTTGTAACATACTTTTAGGCTGACTTTCGTTTTACACAAAATTATATTGAAAAAAGTCAAATCTTACGGCTTTCCCCATGCATTATTGAAGGCATTGCAAAATCTTTGCGTTCTTCCCTCTTCACACGACTCACTCGCCGCTTAATCATGAACCCTGCGCAGATATTTTTCATACAAAAATTTTGAATTTTCTTTGCATTTGGCGCAACAAAGTCATCAGCAACAGTGGCGGCAAAACACATAGTAAAATATGTCAAATCATCTGCATCGCAACAACAATCAAACAAGAGCGACAGCTACTTGACAAACATGACAAGACACTAATGCACTTAAAAATCACGCAGCACATACACACACACACACACACACACACATGTACACTGAGTCGTAGACGCCTGCACGCCCACTGATGGCTGATGAGCGCCGCACTCTAACGGTACATAAAAGTACAAGTACAACACAGCGTAAACATGTGTTTCCGCAGCGGCGCATTATCCTTTAAGGCAACAGAAAAGAACGCAACCGAACGGCAGCCAGAAAGCGCCGGCAACGTGTTTACACACTCGCGCAGCTCGAGCGCGCCACGCAATGACATAACCGAATTAAAAATAAAGCATGTACACGTCAAATTGTTGACAATGTTAAAGAAAATGTAGCTGTTGCTGCTGAGGGGCGGAGGGGCAACTTGACGTTGATGCTGGCTGGTGTGTTGCTTTTGTTGATTATTTCGCTACAAAGGTGCGGTGGCGGGTCGCCAATGAAGCTGTACGATGACAGTTACTAATACACACACACACACACACACACACACAAGTTGGTGTTTGTTCATTGATGTTTGCTAGACAAACACTTTTAGCCCAGCAAATTTGTGCTTATCCACTTTTGATATTTTGGCCAACAGCGTTGCATACTTGCAGGCGCACACACAGATCAGCACTGCAAATTTTTGGGTCTCTTCATTAGTGTTGGCTGCACAAAGACGACGACGACGTCGAACTGAAAGTCGTTGCAGTGCCTTGGCTGGCATTTCCGCCCTTTGCTTTTGTTGTCCAAGCGCGTTGGTTTTTCGATGCTTCTTCTTCTTTGGTGGCTGCTATGCGGTTTTTGTTGTGCAATTTATTTCCCTGCAGCATTTTTGCATGTTGCCAAACCACTGACCGGAAAATCAGCAACGCCTGGCCCAACTTGCATGTCAAACAGATTTTCTGATTAGATGGCCAACAACTACAACTACAACAAAATGGCAAGAAAATTACAAAACAGTGATGCTTTTGTCAATGATGATGGCCATTGTGAATCGAAAGTGTAGAGCGTACAGTGTATTTGTATGGAAATTTTAATGCAATTTTGAGTTGTTGAGATATTGAGAGTTTTTCAATTCATTTGTATTGGTTGAGTTAATATTTGAACCGAAAATCTTTTAATTTGAGATAGAAAATGATAATCACCTCATCTGATACTAATAGAGGTGAATTTAACTAATTTCTACGGTCCATTCGAATGCTGGATTGAACAAAGAAAGACCCAAAGTCCTAGTAATGGTTTAGGAATATAAAGCAAAATAACTAATTAAAAAAATATTTTTTATAATATAAAATAATATATAACATAATATTATACATACGAGGGCGGGTCAATAAGTCCGTGACTTTTTGAATTTCCCGCCTCTTAATTGAAATGGCAACACTGCTCCCGTCAACAGTCATCTGTCAGTTGACTCTTGTCAAAAATTGAACAAGCTGCGACATTTAGTTTGTTTTTGACAGCCGTTAATATCAGACTACCGCGTTGACTGAGAAGAAAATGGAAAAAAGTGAATTTCGTGTACTCACTAAGCATTATTTTTTGCGGAAAAAATCCATTACGCAAACCAAGGCTAAGCTTGATAAATATTATGGGGACTCTGCACCATCCATTTCCATGGTAAAAAAGTGGTTTACTGAATTCCGATGTGGCCGTACAAGCACGGAAGATGCCGAACGTTCTGGACGCCCAGTTGAGGTCTCCACATCCGAAACAATTGAAAAAATCCACGATATGGTTTTAGCCGATCGGCGATTAAAAGTGAGAGAGATTGTGGAAGCCATAGGCATCTCACATGGCTCAGTCGTTTCAATTTCAATGATCATTTGGGTATGAGAAAGCTTTCCGCAAGATGGGTGCCGCGTTTGCTCACAATCGACCACAAACGCACGGGTGCACACATGTGCAGTTTCCATGGCAAAAATCCATGAATTGGGCTACGAATTGCTCCCTCATCCCGCCTATTCACCCGATCTAGCCCCAAGTGACTATTTCTTGTTCCCAAACTTGAAGAAATGGCTCGGCGGAAAGAGATTTGCCTCCAATGACGAAGTCATCTCACAAACAAATGCCTATTTTGAAGACCTCGACAAATCATATTTTTCGGAAGGGATAAAAAAACTGGAGAAACGTTGGGCTAAGTGTATAGATCTCAAAGGAGACTACGTTGAAAAATAAAATAACTTTTTATCTAAAAACCTGTGTTTCATTCAAAAAGTCACGGACTTAATGACCCGCCCTCGTGCAAGGCTTAGTAGAAAGTGGTTACAACAGTTTCATAAAAATATTTCTACAAACTTTATGAAATAACTTATAAGGCGATAGTATGAATTATCCGATTTAGATCAAATATGCAACATTTTTTTGCCATTTCGAACGTTATTCCAGTATGACTCTCTCATTGAAATCTTAGACCCTATTGGCAAAAACTGAAACAGTCGAATTTTTTACGCTGCTCTTGAGACGAATTTTTCACCAGCAAAATCATTCGCCATAAAAAGATGGAAATAACTTTGTGCCACGATTGGACTAAAGGTGGATGTATAGAAATGTCTCAACCCAGCTCACAAAGCTTCTGGCGAGTCACTGTCGATGTCTGTGGCCGGACGTTGTCCTAAAGGAACGCAATTCCAATAGGAAGTCCAAACTGGCCGCTTGCTTGCTTCAGATAGTTCAATTGTTCACAGTAAAAGTTAGAGTTAAGAGTTTGACTGTAGAAGACCAGCTCATAGTAGATGATTTCCAAGCAATCTCGTCAAACACACAGCAAAATCTCCTGGACTGCCATTTCTGGCAATCGGCGGCTCACAGCGATTCGATCACCTTTGATCATGTTTGACGTTGTTGTAAGTAATCCACTTTTAATGACCAGTCACCAGCCGCTTCAGAAATGATTGGATTTTTTTGCGATTGAGCAGTATTTCACAGATGGAAATTCGGTCCATGAGATGTTTTGCCTTGTCTCGCTTCTTTTTGCATTCAGCCTCATTCAAGTGATTCCAAAAAGTCCTTTGTGCAAGGCTCAGTTCCTGGACAATTCAAACAGCGCTTACATGACATTCGGAATTAATGATTTCCATGATTTTACTGACATTTTTCATACTTGGTTTTCTAGAGTGTTGTGCATCTTTGATATTAAAATTACTGGGATTAAATGAACCAACACAAAATTACTCATAATTGGCTATTACAGCATCAGGATCATATACATTAATCACATTTTCCGTCTCCTGCCTTGCGTTTTCGTCTTTATTGAAGCAAAATAAAAAAATTTGCGTATTTTTTCTTCGCTAGAGTCCAACCAAAAATAAGTTAACCAATCACAAAACTGTCTGAGAAGTTTTTTAGTAAGAAATCTTATGGCGGCAGCACTAGGCAAACATTTCATGTCGGCAACACTTTCGGTCTCCACGTAGGACAATTGATTGAAGATTGAATCGATTGATTCATTTATTTATTGATTGAATGATTGATTGATTGATTGAATGATTGTTTGAATGATTGATTGATTGATTGATTGATTGAAGCACCACGATTGTGTTGCCGGAACCAACTTCAAACTGTTTGATGGCCATTCCCTATTTCGTTTATTTTCACTCTGAAATCCCATATCGCAAAACGTTCCCGGATTGTTCAATCGAATTGATTGTAATTTGTATTAATTTTTAACCTGGTAGCGCTTTATGCACTCAAAAAATGTATTTTTCAATTATGCTTCATAATAAATCGATTAAAACATGTTTTCGCAAACTTCGAGAGTAAAATAATTTCGGCACATTTGGGTTAATAATATTTAAATAAACAATCAACCTGTGTTAGGCTTACATCTAATCTTTCATAACAGTAATTACGCAACATAAAAATTAATTGTCGCAAATAATAATTATAATCAACAAGCAAATTTTGTTGCATTTAAATAGTTACATTGCAATTATTTTCTTAAGCCTTTCGACCCCGAATTTTAACCTGTCTCTCGATATTACTTTTTGGTATTTAAATCATGAAACATTTGCCTAAGAAGTGTGCACACGCCATTTGAAGTCGTCACGCCTCTTTGTTAGAGTTCTAGGTATAGTTTACTTTTGAACAATTTTAGCTTAAAACGATTTAAATGAATTTTATATCAATATTTTTTAATTACAGAAAAATTATGTAATATTTATGGAAAAATACAAAATTATCACTTTTTGATTTTATTTAACCATTATTAAAAAAAAACAGGATTTTGATCAAACGCGCCTAATTCGTAGACTTCAATTAGAACACAAACTTTCCCTGACATTGCTGCAAATTATTGGAAATTATTTTGGGGATAACAATAAAATTTTTTAAATTTGCTTTGAATTCACTTCTAAAAATATTAATTTGTTGGTGCCTACTTAAATTGAACCCATAAATCAATCGTAGCTTTTTCTATAAGATGACAAATAGGTGAAGTTGCTCTCAGGCAACTTTGGGGTCGAAAGGGTTAAAAAACTTGTAATAGTTAAGCCCCTGTTTTTAATGAAATATCACACTAACTGCGCAAGACACAGATTACTTAAGTCATCTATTAAAAAAATTATGGACATCTTTATACTGAACATTATACAAATCTCATTTTTACTATCTACTTAATAAAATATTTAATTTTATTTCTGGATCTAATGAAGTTCAAGAAATTAAGTAATTCAATAAAATAAAATTCTGAATGATTTAATTAATTTAATTTATTTTTTTTCATTTGGAAGGAAAATAATTTCAGTTGTTTTGTTGACTTACAATTATGACAAAAATCGAATTTTATTGTCTTTTTGAGGAGTAAAGTTGACATTTTGCCATGACAAATATACCCAATCTAAACATCTAAAAAGTTAAGTAATCCTTCTTTATAAATTTCTCACACAGTTTAGCAACTCATGGCTAAACTTCAAGGTCATTGTTTTCATTTCGAGCAGATTTTTTAAGCACTTTAGCACACATAGCGGTTGACAAATTTAACCAACATTGTCCACTGTAGAGAAGACTTTTTAGAAATGAAGAAAATGCGCAAATTTGCGCATTTGCAGGCAATTGTCTGCTGATGTGCAGCTGACACACACACACTCACACACATACACATACATGCACAGAATGTAAATGGTTGCCGATACATGGCCGCATGGACCCTGGCAAACAAACTTCATAAGACACAAAAGAAGCTGTTTGCATATTGCATTTATGCATTTGGAGCACGGCGAACGATGTGTGGCCGGTCGAGTGAGCACATGGACCGACAGACGACCGTACGGCGAAAGGCAATTTATCATAAATATTTGTCAAGCAACAAAAGACACAAAAAGCAACGAACAGCAGCTCAAGAAAGCACAGCGAGCTGGGTAGTGGGAGCAGAAGGAAGTGAACGCGCGGCGCTGGTGGGAAGGCAGTCAGTGAGCAAACTGATTTTACGCTTGCACGAGCAGCAGCAGCAGCGGCCAGCACTCACATAAGTTAGATGGCAGCGAAAATCCCTGCAGCCAGATAATGATGCATGTCCTGATTTGACAACACACACACACGCACACACACAGGCACATACATACTACATGTACGTGCCGCCCCGTTGCCAGCACAAATGCCATTCTTATTATAGAAGCAGCAACTAACAAAGCGTAAACACACAGCGTTGAGCTGTTTTCTTTGCTTTTTCTTTTTGGCAACTAACTTAAGTTTGTGTTCTTTTCTTTATTATTCAAAAACCTAAAACTAATGCACACATTTAGCTTTTATGTGAGGACTCTTTGTGCGCGAGAGACAGCGAGAGAGAGACCCGCCCCATCCCCGTGCTGCAGTTTATTTGTTCTATGCTGTTTCCTAGTACAAGTAGTACCAGATTAGCCAAACGGCCAGTGCCACGGCCAGCACCAGATCCATGGGCAGTGAGAATTTGCCATACTGTGCCGCCTCGGTGCGCGACTTCTCCATGATTTTGCGCACGCAGCGCATCCACTGCGTCATGGCGATCGCCTCCGGCGCGCAAAAGTCAAACTCTTCCGAGCTCTTTGCGAATGCTGCCGTCGCTTTCAGCAGCAGCGTGACGCTCTTGGACGTGTTCGGCTGCAGCTCCACTGCGTCCCAGCTGTAGTGGTGGCGATAGGCCAGGCGCCGCTTGCGCACCTCCGCGCACAGCAGGCAGCGGTCGAAGAGAAACACTTTGGCGCGATATTTCTTGCGCGAGCGATGATGATAGGCGTCGAACTCCGCAGCGCGCCGGAAGTAGCCCTGCTCGCGTAGATTGAGCTGTGTGAGAAAGTGAAAAGTTCATCAATTTGAGTTTTGGTAAATTGTATTCTTTGTTACCTCAATGAGCTCTTCAATGGCTGGTATCTCTTCCGCCTGATTGACCACCTCGAGCACGCGGCGCATGCGCGTCTCCAGCTTGCAGACGGACATCAGCACCGGCTTGCAGCTGATGCCGCTTTTGTAGAATTCCTGTGCGTATAATACAGTTTTGTTAGTTAATTCTAAATTGATTAATCAAGTGATTGAATACTCACAGATATGAATTGCTGCAGCAGCAATGGATATCTGGTCAGTCTTTGTATGGGCTGCACTAGAAAACTGTCAATGCCCAATTTGTCATTAATTTTATTTTGCCAATTCTGTGAAAAAATTAAATTTATAATTTTACGTTATTATTTTTAAATCGTAATAAATATAAGTAATAAATTTAATAATTAATTAATTCATTCATTTATTTCGTATTTATAAAAAAAATTTAAAGTAATATAATGATTATTTATTAAAAAATAACAAAATTATATATTAAAGTATTATATAAAAAATATTGAAATTTTAGTGAGTAATTTTTGTATATCAGAACAAATATTAAGCTAAAAATTTAATTAACATTTTCTAAATAATTGTTTAGTAATGATTATAAATTATTTATTAAATCTTAGTCTTTATTATTAATTTTAATTTCAATTTAATTTAATTTTGTATTCTTAATTTTAATTTAAATTAAATATTCATAATTTTAATGAAATTTGTATAATTAAAAGTGAATGAGTAACTATTAACTAATAATTAAAAAGTATACCTAAAAATTATAATGATAGTGTTTTACATAATAGAATAAATTATATGCAAAATAATTTACTTTTTTGCATAAGTATTGTATTTAAATAATTATTTATTGGTACCTTTAAAAATTATAATTTTTTTTATTATGATTCAAAAACTTCAAACTATGTAATGAATTGTTATAATAATAACTGCTTTAATTAATATTAAAACGCTTCGATTTAAGTAAAAAACTATTTTTGAATAATTAATTTAATTAACTTTAATTAATATTTAAAATAATTTTGAAATTATTATTTGAATTAACATTTAAATAATTTTAAATTAATAAATTCAGTACTCTAAATAATATTAAAATAAATAATTACCACCAGGAAAAGCTTGGAACATTTTAATTAATTGTGTTTTTATTGATAGTTGACATTAATTGAAAAAATTAAACAAACAGCAATTAATCATGTTAGTAAATGCGTAATTTCAAATAAATTGTTTTCTGATAATAATTGAATTTTTTCTATAACACAAAGCATAAACGAGAAATGTAGTATAATTCAAATACTATAATAATAGTTATTCTTAATAATAATAACAATAATAGTTCAAATATATAATAAATAAAATAATTATCGTTAAGTATATAAAAGTATGTTTAAATTATAGAAGCTCTCTTGTTACAGAGTTTAACTATCAATAAGCAATATTGAATGTAATTAGCTGTAAGAATTCCGGCTACTTTGTGCAAATTTATGGCAATAAAGAACAACTAACTAACTAATTAACTAACTAACATTATAATAAAAATTAATTGATAGTAATTACCATTTTTTGCTATCAAATTGTAAAATTTAAAGCAAAAAAAATGTATTAATATTTATAAGATATTAATTGATAATAAGTAAATTTTATTTTTGCTGTTAAATTGTACAAATTATTATAATTAAATTAATTTACTCAAATACTAAAATATTAATAGTCATTAAAATTTATATTTGTAAATAAATAGTGAAATTATTACAGTTAAATTGATTAATTTGAATACTAACTGATACCTTGTGATCAAATTATTTCTATTAAATTTTAATTATTTTCAACCAATACTTTAGTTAGTTAGTTAAATTATAATATATTCTTTTATTTATTTAATAATCACAAATACAAAAAGTGTATTTACTATTTATTATTATGTTAATTATTAAAAACTTTAAATTAAACTAATCATAATCACTGATTAATATGTAAATAAATATAAAAAAATGGAAGCTATAATTGACTTAAAATAAAAATAAAAAACATAATTTTTGAATTAAATCAAAATAGTTAAATTTTTTAGTTAATTTTGTTCAGTTTAGTAAGTTTAATATAAATAAATTTCCTAATTAACTACAAAATTAATTATGATTTAATATTATATTATAATATCTACATTAAATAATGATGTATAATAAGTTTTTACCTGAAAAAATTCGCGTTGCTCTTGCCGCAAATGCATTGATGTCTTTTTATTCATCATGAATATAACATAACAGTAAAATGCGTTCTTCTGCAATAAAAAGAAAGAAACACATGTCATTTGTAAGAACTTTTTATAATTTTTCATTCATAAATAACTATAAAAAAATAACAAATAAAATCTAAAAAATGTTAATTAAAACTTACCAAATTCTAATTAAAATTAACTAATTGAATTTGACTAATTAATTTAAAACTTAACTAATTCTAATTAATTTACTTTCTTAACTGGCCATAACAACCCGTCTAGTTAATCTAGTTAAATCTAAAAAATGTTAATTAAAACCTACCCAATTCTAATTAAAATTAACTCATTTAATTTGACTAATTAATTTAAAACTTAACTAATTCTAATTAATTTACTTACTTAACTACTTTTAATCAAAATTAGTGACTTTAAGTTAGTTAACCCAAATTTAACTAATTTTTAAGTTATTCAAATTTAATTAATTTCAGTTAAAATTTATTAAATATTAACTTAATTGAATATTAATTTTATTTTAAATGAACAAATTCCAATTACATTAAATGAGTTAATTTTAATTGCAAATAACTAATTCTTTTTAATAAAATTTTTATTTATAATAGCTTATTTGCTTTAATTAAAATTAATTTAATATACACTAAAATTCACAAATAACGAAGGTTTAATTTTTAACTTAATCTGATTAAATATTAACTAATTGTTATTACAATTCTAAACAACATTTAACTAATTATATTAACTAATTGTAATTACAATTCTAAACAACATTTAACTAATTTTATTTACAATTAATTAGATATTAATTTTAATAAATATTAAAATATTACATTTAACTAATTAAAATAATTAATTTTAATTAAAACTAACTAAGTTTTTTTAATTGAAATTAATTGAATATGAATTACAGTTCAATTAAAATAAAAGTCGGTCAAATTTTAATTTAAAAGAAATGAAAATATTAATTAAATGAATTCTAAATACAAAGCGCAAAATAAGTCAATGATCCATCAATGAAAAATGTACTGAAAACCATTATTTACGTCAGAGCTTACTTCCGAAAACGCTCACATTAGACGCTTACACACGCTTACGATATCATAAGCGCGTAATCATAGTTTCCGGTTTGATAAAAATCCTACAGGATTGCAAAAGCCCAAGTGTCATTGTTGTTTTATGATAAAAATTGTTCATTACTTCTGCTTATCGTAAATGCATTTGTAACTTTTTCATGATGAATTCTGCACAAAATCCCCCACTTATGGCCGAACTATGTGTGCGGCCTTTGCGTCACTAACGGCGCGCCGACAGTCGCAATGCGTTTCCTTGTACGCCGCAATGCCTTATCGGGTTTGTTTACTTTTTTGCAAATAACATGCGAGTTTGAGAAATTGCAACAACAAATTCAATGCAAAATAAATGTTCAAATTTTGCACAATTTTCTTTAATAAAACATTAGTCGAGGTCAAGATTTCTATACACACAACAAAATTTGAAACGTGACCAAAGTACTGGTTTTTTGGGGGAACACAATTCGTTATGTTGGCAACATTGTAGCATTTAGCGAAAAAAAGCAATAACACATGCAAAGCCGACACATTGTGGGCGCGAATTTTTTTAAGCCGCACCTGAAGCCGCTGCGACGCGCATGTTGATGAATTTTGATGGCAAATTGCTGATTTTTGCGAAAACTGCCTGGCACCGTTTAATTGAGAATATTTCATTTGCACAATTTATCGCTTTGATTTGAGTTTATTTTGAATGCGATTTGTTCAAGGTGTAAGCTTGAATAATTGTTGCCAAATTGCTTGCGGAGCAGAAACGTTGCACAGCGTTTGGTGTCTAAAGTCGTTCAAGGTGTGTCGCTTTTGTTGGTTGAAATTTCATTTTACGTTGCCGTAATTGCGCTGATTGGCGCAAATTTTGTTGTTGTTGATTTTTGTGTATTTATTCAGTTTCTCGGGTTTTTTTAACGTTTTTTTAAGACTTTTTTGTGGCTATTTTATTGTTTGTTTTAATGAGCGCTAACTCGAAATCGCCACAAATGTCAGTTTTGTTTATGTCGTCTTGACGCTTTTGAGTACGTGATTAGAAGCTAGTTCAAACGCAGAGAAACGTGGAGCATGTGGAATCATTTATGCATGATTTTTTGTTCTAGAAGTAACGCAAAGATAAACAACTGAATGCAGTTCATGCATACAAATGCGCAGAGATTTGTAAGAAATGTAGAAGAAGAGGAAATGGTTCAGTCGGTTTAAGCCCAAAGTTGTACACCCTACACTACAGACACGCTTTATTTGTGTGCTTTATTTTAAGTTTTTTGTTTGCATTTGAAATATAAAAAACCAGTAAAATTATATTAAAACAAGCATTTTCTACAAAAGAAGTGAGTTATTTTCAAGGCGTATTGAAACTAGCGATTTGAGTCCTGTTTAAAAAAGTTAGTGAGAGTAAAAGTTAATAAATATAACCTATAATAGGTTCCGGAATCGTGTCAAATGTAGGTCGAATTGTGAATATGTCAAGCCAGGCAAATTAACTTGACAAATATTTAACCCTAGAATGTCCAGCCAATCAAACCATCCTTAAATGCCCACATAAAATTCTGTTACAAAATAGAGTTACAAATTTTTTAAGTCACATTTTTAGTATTTTTATTGAATTTAACCTTAAAAAATATTGCAAGTCGCGGAAGATTGTTTTTTAGAAAGCAATGCAATAAAATAATAAAATAGCGCATGGAGTAATTTTGACTGGGCATTCTAGTGTTAATAATCACAATAAATCAAAAAGTTTTGTTTTTCTATCATGAAAATTACTTCATTACACTGTGCGACAGCATTTTTCACACTGGATATAAAGGATTACAATTTTCAAAGGATCTTTTTCATAACCTTTTTGTACAAATAGATAACAAATCAATTTTATTTAAATTCTTGAGCCTCTCTTCTTTCATTTGATATACATATCGCCATATTCTAACGAGGTTAAGTATTTTTTATATTTTTTTTATTTTTTATCCCTTTCAAAATTTTGAAGTCCTTTTAAAAGGACAAAGGATGTAGAAATGAAAAACTGAGTACGCAGCATTACTATGTTTGGTCTCTAGTTTCACGCCCATATGGATTTTTCCCAGTGTGAAAAAATTTTTTCATTTTTGTCGCACGGTGTTAGTATTGAAATAATAAGTTAATGGGTCCTATGACATTCATATAAAGTTCTGAAGATTTCGCATCAGGGGATTATTTGACCTTCCTCTGTCCCTAAAAAAATTACGTTCGTTACCTTTGCGTAGATTTCTACACATATAGGATTTCAGTAAATTTTAAGTTTAATATCCAAAGAAAACGAGTACAAAATATGTATTTTTTTTATTATAATTTTCGAGGAAACAATTTCTTATTTCTCATTAAAAAAAATCTACAGTAACTTTTCTTCAATACATTTTA
The DNA here is from genome assembly GCA_964056695.1 of Melieria picta. NCBI lineage: Eukaryota > Metazoa > Arthropoda > Insecta > Diptera > Ulidiidae > Melieria > Melieria picta. The sequence goes on along the minus strand of OZ057400.1, from coordinate 108,734,802 downwards.
CACAAACAGTTCGATTATGCCCTTTCTTGCAGATAGATTCTTCTTCTTCTTCTTCATTTATGATATAATTTTATTGATACATGGTATTTTTTCTTTTTATTTCGTTTTATAAAAAATCAACTCTTTTAGCTTTTGCTTTTTTTGCTTTGTTCCCGCGCATAGAAATGCGATATAAATGCAATTTTTTTTTCCTGCCAAAATGTATAAACGCGCCAAATGCATTGAAATCTACGTAAGGGTAATCAACGTAACTGTTTTCATGAAAGATCCAAAACAATTTTTTCTTCAATGGGAAAACCTTTTTCGAGTGTAAAATAATGCTAAGTCAGAAATTTATACAAAATTCCAATAAGAAGCAGCCACCTAATCTAATTGAACCTAATTGAAATTTTAGTATGTATAGTAAATATACAATAAATATGTATGTTCATATGTGAACTCAGTAGATATTTAAATTGACAAATTTTAAGTCAATGAGTCCAATAAATCAAGTTTCTCTTATCCCATTAATGACCCGTTAGATTTTCATGAAAATACTTGTCAAATTCTATCTCATTTTTAATCTCTTCACCATATTTAAATAAAAATTATGTTTTCCCATACAAACTCTTTTACCCATCGTTGACCCCGTCAGATTAAAAAAAAAATTAAAAACACTTGTCGGTTTATTTATCATTTCGAGCACTTTCACCAAGTTTGAAGTCAATGGGCCCATTAATTCATGTTTTTTACAGTTTCTTAATACAAACTCTTAACCCGTCGTTGACTCGGTCAGATTTTGATTTTCGAAAAAATAAAAATCATGTATCGAATTGTTTCACTTTGAAGTACTTTCACCAAGGCGTAAAAAATCATTTGTGACTTGCTTTAGTTTGACGAATGTCCAACTGTCCCTTAACCCTTTCGGGACTACTAGGATAATACGTCCAAAACAATTATTCATATCTTATGATCAGGGAAAGGATTTTGAAGACCTAAAAACCTATAAAAAAGGCAAAATAAAATAGCACAAAAGGCACGGAAAGGCACTAAAAACTGCCTAAAAAGGCAAAATAGGGCATTAAAAACTGTTAAAAAGGCAAAAACAGGCAAGAGAAAAGAAAGAAAAAAATACTAGAAAATCTAAAAAAAAGGGGAAACGGTATGTATATTTTAATAATTTTATTTCATCGGACGTATGCAACATACAATATTTATACCTCGTTTTTTGTAAAAGAAAAGGAACATCAAGGTTTTCAAAGATAGTTTTAAAACTAAAACTAAGATATTTTAATTGAAATGTAGGCACATATTTTAAAATCATATTTTAACTTCTCATATAAAAGCATAAAAGCCGTACTTGTATCACAAAAAAAAAACAAAAGAAAGGATTTCAGCACCTCTCTCAGCACCACCAAACCCTGCTATCAGCGCGGAAATTTTTGCGCTAACCGAACTTTTTGATTTTGGCATGTTTTTTTCTTTAAATTTTCCACTGCACAACAAAAAATAACGGCTTAGGAATGATCAAATCAATGTAAAAACATTGATAAGTTAACGAAATTGCAATGTTGCCACTTAATTTTTTTTCTAGTTTCAAGGTATTTTTGCGAAACAAAAGGTGGAAAATATTAAAAACGAAAGAAAAATAAAAAGGCGCTCGACAAATCTTGAAAACGGCATTTTGTGGCATTTATAGGTAAAATAGGCACTAAAAAAGGCATTAATGGGTGAAAAAGGCAAACTGCCTTTTTAAGGCAAAAAAAGGCAAAATAAAAGTGGTATATTTCTAATCAGGAGGACCTAATTCGTGCTCATTTTCAATCAGAAATGCTCTATCTAGCAGCAAACAAAAAAGGCATTTTCCACAAAGTCCTTTCCCTGCTTATGACCCACTTAAAATATTTATTCGAATTATATGTTTCCGGATAAAAGGATGATTTCAGAATTTGTGAGTTTGCAATATAATTTTCTAGCATAAACTTTCATAGTATGGAAACTTTTCTACCAAAAGTATTTTGATTTTTTAAATTAAACGTTTCTTACTCTCAATTTAAAAAAAAAAAACAACCCATAGACACAAATGCATAAATCACTCACCGAACCCACTTATTACTGCTGATCTCTAATAAATCTACTATTCCCTACCGGAAATGCCACCTGGGTAGAAAACACTTTCTTTTAACTGCTTGTACGTCAATTTGAAAATAAATCAAAAGAATTTCTATTAAGTATTTATAATTTAATTGCGTTTTTATAAGGTTGAGAATAATTATTCGCAATTAAATTGTAGACTTTAAGAATCATTCAGTCTACGTAAGTGCGCGCACTTTTGTATGCCAAACACGCACAGCTAATCCGCTTGAAAGTTTTTCTTGTCTACTGTGACAAACATCCGTTTCCATCGAAACAGCGATAAGTTAATACTACAGCCAACACTTGAAAATTTAACACAGGGCTGTACATTTCTACAAAATGTGAAAATCCCATTTAAAATAAATATTTAAATGTCACAAATACGGCAAATAAACCGATAACTGATGACATGTACGAGTTAGGCTTTGTCCCTAAACACACACACACACACGCATAGCACTCATACGCCCTGTAACTATTTATGTGTGTGTACGTGCTCGCACCGCAGGCGCACACCCCACACGGCTCGCCAGGTACGCACACATTTCTGTCGCTCTATTAACCCCAACAACGCCAACAACAATCTCGACCTCAACCCCAGCTCCGCAACAACAGTGCGCCGTCATGTAAGTGGGGCACAGCGGTGCGTTGTGCTGGTGTGCGTCGTTTTAATAAAGTCACCCATTGTCATCCATCGTCAAATATTTGCTATTCGATTCGAATGCCTGGCAGCGGTGTCGGCGGAGAGCGGCGGTGGAATGGTGCTTCGGAGACCCATTTATAAATCCATTATCGCTCGTGTACTTGATTGTCCTGGGCTGTGTGCACACTTATGCGACGCAGTCATATGCACAACATGCTCACATATCACATATGTACATAAATATGTGCACATATATTTACATACATCTGTATATTCTAATGCGCCATTTGAGCTAGAAAAAGGCATTTGCATTTGCATTTGTCTGGTGTGTGTGTGTGTGTGTGTGCGAGTGCCGGCCGCTCGGTTGCACTGGGGGAAAGCGTTTTTGCAGCCTGGACGTTGGCTGTTTGCATTTCAAGCAGTGGCGGATCCAGGGGGGGGGGGGTTTTGGGGGTTGAAACCCCCCCCCCCGAAATATTTGGATCGACTTTAAAACTGCATACAAATTAAAAGGCATTTGTAGCAAGGCACTCATTACCAATACATACTACAAAAAGCATAGCATAACTCTAAGGGAAACATTACCAATACGTACTACAAAAGCATAGCACAAGCACAGGGGCGGACATTCTTTTTCATTTAACTTACAGTACGGACATGGTACTTCTCATTACGTTTAAGTTTGAAAGTAGGTAAAAGGGAGATGCACCGCCAGTTTGGTATCGCTTCCTCGACAGAGTGTTGAGGTAAGAAATCGGGGATAGCCGATCAAACGGCCAGCCATCCTTTCCTTTTTGTTTGTAATATCGTGACTTGCACGATGTTTTTTTTTGAACGGTTTTTCGACAAATTTATATACGTCTGTACCCGGCGACATCGCTCGTCGATTTCATAATTAATTTTTTTTAAATATCTGATAACTCAATTTGTATAGCGGCCCCTGTTTAATTCAGACACAACCAAAAATAACAAAAGGAATTTAATAAAATTAAGTTCTTTCAACACTATATTGTGATAATAAATTCGTCAAGTTGGCGTTGAAGTAGAGCGCCATCTGTTGGATTAAAGTTGTATGAGAAATGTGCTAAAAAATTGATTTTTGGATTTTTCGACTATTCCAACGGATTTTTCCGTTGTTAATTCAAAAAGTGTTTTGCTTGGGTTCCTGGAAGTATTCAAATTTGTCGATTAGGACCTTTTGCATTATTAAAATTATTTGCTGAATTTCGTCGCGACAAGATAACGGTTCATAATTATTTGACATGCAGGTGCTAGTGTAATGAATTTTATGAATACACTGATCAGTGCTAACTTGCATTGAATAAGAGCAGTTGTGTAAAAGTGAAATTCTTGTGCTTTGTTATATTAAAAAATGAGTAAGAGAACAATTAATTCGTTTTTTAAACCATCAAGTGCTTTGAAACAATGTGACAACAATCACGAATCAAGCGAAAATAGTGCGTGTACTAGCAAAAAATTGAAAAGCAATGTAAGAAATGTAATCTAAATATTAATAATTAAATAACCCTTCGAGTTTAATTTTTACAGAATATTCCGAACGATATAGCAAAATTTTGCCGTCGTAAATTGAATGATGAGGAGAAAGATGAGGTTCTTTCTAAAATGTGGATACCGGATGTACATTATAAGTTCTCACAATCTGGTGAACGTCATTTAAAATTTCAATCATCGTGGTTGCGGACTTATTCTTGGCTGGTATATTCTGCTGAAGAGGACGGCTGTTACTGCAAATATTGTGTTACATTCGGAGCTGATTCTGTTGGCAAAGGTGGACATGAAAACACACAATTTTTTATTCAACGCCCATTTAAAAATTGGAAAAAAGCGTTAGAAAAATTCAAAGAGCATCAAGCCAAAACCTACCATGGAAACGCCATGGTGGATGGACAAAATTTCAAGTTGGTATTTGAAAACAAAAAAAACGATATTGCGTCCGAAATTGATCGCGGGTTGGAACTCACCAAACTTGAAAATAGAAAGAAACTGACTCCAATTGTGCGGGCTGTTCTATTTTGTGGTAGGCAGGGCCTCTCTTTACGAGGTCATAGAGACGATGGACCATTATCAACGGAATGTCCAGCATCAAAAGCATCAAAAATTAATTTGCCGGAAAACTTTATTGACGCTTTAAACCAGTGCGATGAAAAGCTCTATCCATTAATTTTCCATTTTTTGAAGATTGGTGCAACACTGCCAGTGTCTGTTGCAACAAGCGAACGGTCATTTTCAACACTACGTCGATTGAAAACATATTTACGGAGCAGCATTGGGCAAGACAGATTACTTGGTTTGGCACTTCTTAATGTGCATCGAGACATAGAAGTTGATCCTACAAACATTTTAGACGAGCTTGCAAAAAAGCGTAAGCGTAAACTATCTTTCGCGTTATAAGAAAAATACATGTATATACATTTTCAATTAATATCTTTATAATAAATACATACACATAAACATATATGAATATTAAAAAATTACTTACTAAAAACCCCCCCCGAAATATTTTTCTGGATCCGCGCCTGATTTCAAGTGTTGCCCAGCCATAATTAAAGCGCAAATAAATGAACAAACTTTATTTGCTTTTGTAATTAAAAGACCATAAAATTTATTTAATTGCACTTTGCAAGCATTTTTTCAATATTCATCAACTTAACGACGTGCTCTGACTTTTACTTCGAATGGGGTTTGTTTTTCACTTCAAAACTACTCAAAGTCAATGTTATTTCTTACTTATATGTTAGTACACATGTATATAATTTATATATATTATAATATATAATTGATTGTTAAAAACCGCAAATATTTAAATGCGTCTTTAAATATTTTTTCTTAAGAAAAAATTCCTTCTATAAAAATGCCATTCATTAAGCATTGCCAAAAGTAAGAAAAAACAATTTTTTATGATATATTAAACATCTGCTTCAAGTCTTAAAAAATGTAGTTTTTATTACGTTTTATTCTCATTTTGTAGTTTTTTCTAGAGTTTTTTTAATGCCGTCAAGTGTTTACGTCGAAATATTTTGTTATGGGTTGCGTAGTGCTACTGTCAAATGAATCGCAAATTATGGACTCATCACGTTTACTGTTTTGGCAAGTTTTTTATTGCTTTAATTTTTGTTTTATATTTCTTAAATTTTTTTAAATTTTGTTGTGTTGCTGTCTCCATCCTAATTTTTATTAATTGCCTCGAAAATTCAATTTAAATTGATTTAATTTTGGATAGTGTACGGCACAAGCCGCAGGGGAAGTCACACTGCGATTGGTTCGTGGAGTAAATAAACTAAAAAAGTTATCGCAACATTCACCCACGTACATTTAACACAGTGCAGCACAAATTTTTGTACATGAAGAAATGAAAAATAAATAAATAAAAAAAAATAATAATTTGATTACATTTATTTTTACAAACAAAATTTATATTTAATAAGAAAAATAGATTTCTATACAATTAAAATTATTTTTTTTTTTATTTTGCAAAAAAAAATTTTTTTGTAAAAGTAAATTTAATTAAATTGTTATTTAAAAAAAATTCAAAATTAATACAAAAACAATGCATTTATTTATTACAAACATGAAAATGTGCTTAAAACAAACAAGAAATTAAATTCTTTATAAAACAAGTTAAGATAAAGTTTTAAATTAAAGCAAAATGTTATAATAATAACAGTAAAAAAATAAAATTATTAAAAACCAAATTATTCATTAAACAAAACATACATAAAAAATTTAAAAAAAAATTTATAAACAAATAATTACTTCAAATTTTTCATTAAACAAAACATACATAAAAAATTTTATAAAAAATTTATAAATAAATAATTACTTCATAAAAGAAATAGAAATTTTTATTAAAATAAAATAATTTGAAAAAAAGGTATAAAAATTTAATTTTTTACAAAATAATTAAATTTTACACCAAAATACATTTTTTTTTTAGTTATTATAAATATGAAAATGTTCTTAATAAAATAATAAATAAAAATTTGTATAAAACGCATTAAGAAAAAACTCTAAATTCAAATATTTATAATCACATAACAAATTATAATCATAATGATAAAATAAATTAACTCTTAAATAAACAAATTAATTTTCTTTTCTAATAAAAATGAAAACCTTCATTAAACAAACAATACATTAATTTTTTTTATAAAAAAATTTAAAAGAAAATGAAAGATTTTTTTCAAATTTAATGTTTTGCAAAATAAAAACAAACATTTTTACTTTCATTTATTATTTAATTTTTAAATTTTAACTAATTTGTTTAATTATTAATGAATTATTAATGAATCAATAATTTAATTACATTAATTTTTACAAAAATCTATATTTTTTATAATATATTTATAGAAAAGTTTTTTTTAATTTGTTTTATAAAACATTTTTATTTATATCACATTTATTTATCCTTAATTTTTTTTTATAAGTTAGTAAATTAATTTTTTTTAATAAAAATTTTTACAAAAAATTATCCATATATTTAATAATTTTATCTTATAATAATCTCTATTTTTTTATAATTTGCTTTTTTATAAAATTGTGTGTTTTACTTATTTATAAAATATTTTATTGTTGCAAAACATTTATTATTGCTTTGTAAAATATTCTTTCGTACAAATTCTTCGAAGTTTTGAACATCTAATTACTTAAGTCTATAACAATTTTCGCATGTTCCGTGGTGCAAAGAAATGTATTTTGTTACACAGTGTCTTTCCCAAATAATACAAAATCAGTTCAATATCCAAATGCTTTCAAAAGGAAAATGCAAGCCTTTTTTTGTGCGACTTGACTGGTCTCAGTTAATCGATTCAAGCATGGCACCAATTTTCATTAGTTCACAAAGCAAGTAAATATTTTACGAACTTTTTATAAATATTGTGTATACGTATAACAATGCCAGCATTTTAAAGACTGATTTCCGGTTTTCGCATTTCACATTTGCTGATAATTCATTTTCAAATGCCTTTCAAACACAGTTCCGATTACAATTTGACAGTCATTTGCGCTGACTACCTGCCTGAAGCTACGTGATTAGCAGCAATTGCGATTAAAAATTGTTCTCATCACTTTTATTAAAAAGTTGATGCTTTCATAATGACTAAATTTAGGCAGCTTAGTCATAGTTGTGCTGATAAGACGCAACATAAGATTTTCTACGACTTAGAAGCGGCTCCGAGTTGGTTTATTGCCGACACTGAGCGAAAATTTCCAACGAAAATTCAGCGCACTGTCAGTGCGAGTGACGTGCATGTTATCTGCCTCAACGGCACAAATTGCATGTAATTGAATTACATTTCAAAACAACAACAATAAACACAACAGTGCCTGTACTCTACAACAATAATGAAAACGTTGACTGTAGCTATGCAAAAAAAAAAACAATGCGGTCTCCAAATGCAGATACACGCGACGATAACAATTTCAAAGTAATGACAACAACAATAATAACTGTTGTTATACAACCACAACGTATTTAAATTCAGAATTCAATAGTGGAAACATCGGAAACTGCTGACGCCACTGCGGTGCGCTGCGCCGGTTGAGTGACAACGATCTGGCCAAAACAAACAACAACAACTTGTTGGATATACGATAGCAGTGACGGCATGACGTCACTCATCAGCCGATTGTTGTAATGCACAGTGGTGGAACTTTATGCAGAGAGGAGGTAAAAAAATAGCGCTTTTTGAGATTTGGCTCATATCAAACCAACATCTGGGTGGAAATATTAACCCTTTCCGGAAATTTGTACGATATATCGTAAAATTTTTTTTAAAGATTTTTTATTTGACAGCGAAAGCATTTTTTATGAAACGAAATATAAATCAAAATAGCCGTGGCTACACAGTGTGAGTGAGTTTTGTAAGCAGCTCTTTGCAAGGATTTGGCGATGCGATGCTTCTATACTTTCGATACTTTTTAGTAGCAAAAAGCCAAACAATTTTAAAGTTTGTACCTCAGTTGATTTATAAAACGTATTAAATTTAACATTTTTGCGTCTAAATATTTTTCCCTAGCCTTTAAAAAAATTGTACGATATATCGTACAAATGACCACAAGGGTTGCAAAGCTTTGTACGATATATCGTACAAATGGAAGGCACAGGTTGCAAGTCATGTTTGCATTTTTTTAAAGTTATGGATTTGGTAACAGAATTTTTCCGTTTGCTTGAATGCCACGCCCATCAGTAAATCGTATGACTAATAAAATTCGACTACTCGGCAAATTTCTACTAAGAAATAACAATTACTAGACGATTTTGTGTTTTACTGGGCAGACATAGATTATGTAAGGTTAGACATGAGTACTTGTCACTCCCACTACGATAATAAGAATCGGCTATATTCGGTATCTTTCTCTAAAGCTATACGAATTTTAATTGATTCTGTGTTTTATTGAGGGGAAAATGGCTTTGCAACAACAACAACGGTTATATAAGGCCGGATAAATGTGACTCAATTGTTTATATATATAATTTATATAGGTTTCGATCAAAATGAAATCGCGTTTGGTTTTTTTTTTGTTATAATTTATGTTTTCTATAAAAAAAATGAATTGTTCAGAAAACTTAAAAAAACGACACAAAAATTTCATGTATTTTTACTCCTTTGCGGACCGTTGTACGATATATCGTACAAAATTGATTCAGCTGTAATTCTCAACCTAAATGATATTTTTGATATTTTGTTGTATTTTATTGCTAAAATGTTCAATAAGAGTCAATAGTTTGAAAGACAAATTTTTATCTTAAGAAATGCGGAAATTGACCGGAAAGGGTTAAAAAAAATCAGCCTCGACCATGTAAAATTGTGAACTTTTGTAAGACTAATACGAACAGAAAGGCAGGAAAATTCTTACCGAAAATAGGAAGAATGAAACTTTCAAAAATGGTAGAACTTATCACGAAACACAATCCATGGACTGTTAAGGATCCACGGCATATTTTTTCATTTCTCCTTCGCAAGGACGAAAAATTCTACACTTTGGGCTCTGACGTTACAGAAATACATAAATTTTATTATTTTGCAAATTTCTCATCTCCTGAGACTTGCAAATAAATCAATTGCTTTCTTTCAACATGTTCTTCCGTTCTTTTTTTATCCCAACCCTTATCGTAGAAACCCAAAAGTTGATAACCTCACAGATAAATAAATAAAATTTCGTTTGTATGGAAGGGGATATTTAATTAATTTTGTATTTTTTGCACTCAAAACTATTGGCGATTGTTGAATAAATCATTCAAATCTGTTCAATAGTTTCTGAGATACAATGTTTCCTTGCTTACTTTATGCCATTTACAAGTGGAAAACGAATTCTATAGAAAATTACCAGTTTTGTATGTCAGCTCCCTTAGGAATTGGAGATAGCGAGTAGGTATGTCTGGAAAAAACATTCGGAAGCATAAATAAATTGCTGTCAGTCTTACATTTGATATGTCTGGGGCAACCTGAGAGCAGTTGGAGCTCATTTTATAAAATTGATCATTTTGTGTGGGAGCCTCAGTAAGGGTTAAAGATATAGAGTAAGTATGTAAGAAGAAAACAATCAGAAAGAAAACTTAATAGGGGTCAGTCATAGATTTTAACCCTCTAAGAGCAACTTCTGAGCAGCTGTAATGAAATTTGTCGAATTTCCCAGCACTTTTGCGAACTTTGACTTCGATGTGACGTTATTTAACTCCACTCTAGGTCCACAATTTTTTGTTTTATGTACTTTTTCACCAAACTGCATAAAATAAAAGGTTCCGGAGCATTGAGAACCCATTATTAAGATTTTTAACACAACACTAAATCATATCTAATCTACATTTACTTTTCATTTCTCTCTTGCAATTTACAAAAAATAAAAATTAAATAAATTAAATTATAATTTAATAAATAAAAGCGATATTTCGTTGATAGTCAATTTTTCGAGAAGCCTAAGAACAAAAAGAAAAGTTCAGGAAACATAAAACAGAGCGAGTCATAAAATTTTAGTCTCAAAATACAACTAGCTACAAGATGTGACTCTGTGACTTGGAATGACTAGTCACAAATTTAATGGAAACGAAAAGGAATCCACTTGGGCAAATCACTGAGTAAGGGATGGTTTTAAGTCGGTAAATATCCGGGCAGCTGATAGATACAGGTCTGCCAGTGTCTCTGAAGATTTTCTAAACAAAAAGTTCAGAAAACTACTAAACAAAAAAGCGAAACGATTTAAGGCAAAGAAAGAGTCTAAGCTTAGTTTTTGTTTGCTTTGCTTTTGTTAGAGTCAATAGTTCTTGCTGGATTTGGATTGCTGGATACATTACTTGGAAAATATACAGGGTGAACCAAAAGTCATCACCTTATCGGCAGATGCTATAACTTTTGCAAATAGCGGCAAAAGAAAATTTTGCTCTGACATTCATTCATTTATTCATTCATTCATTTATTCATTTATTCATTTAACCATTCATTCATTTATTCATTTATTTATTCATTTATTCATTCATTTATTCATTCATTCATTCATAAGCAAATTAGAGCCAAAGAACAGTGGGTGCCAACTTTTACGCTGCGTGACACTTTTTGCGCAACCCTGTCAAAGTAGTAAGTGTTAATTATACAGGGTGGCGCAAAAGTTGTCACCCAGTGTTCTTTGGCTCTAATTTTTTTATGAATGAATGAATGAATGAATAAATGAATGCACGAATGTCAAAGCAAAATTTACTTTTACCGCCATTTGCAAAAGTTATAGCATCTGCCGCTAAGGTGGTGACTTATGCGCCACCCTGTAGCATGATTTTGAAAAGTCGAATAATTAAAAAAAATATAAATACTATACAAGTATTGCTTCATTGCACGATTATTAAAATTCTAAACCGGCTAAAACCGGCTTTGGAGCTCGTAAAATTTTAATTTTTTTTCTTCTATACATTTCGTCATTTTTCAGCCACCGTGCACCACACCGCCAAGTGATTAGCGTATTTGTGTAGCTATGTATTTATACGTAAATATATACAAATGTGTGTTTTTATTATTTGTGCTTTTAATTCGCGTCAGTTTGCTTCATAGAGCAGAGAATCATAAATGGAATAAAACGAGAGTCGACAAAATAATTAGACAAAGTGATGTCAACAGAGAAAGACAGCAACAGAGAGGAAGAGAGCGCGAGATATTGAGGTGAGTAAACTGAAATAAGAAACCGGCACATTACACTAATTACGCCCAAACAATGCCTTAATAACTTGTTGGCTAACTGAAGTGGCACACTTCACTTCTCAGCCGCCGCAGCAGAGGAACGCCAACGCTGCAATTCTGATTATCAAATTCCGCAATGCGTTTTGTTTGCACAACTTTACGATCTACTTCTGGTCGCATTACAACACTCTCTCCCCCGCTCCCTCCATCAAACATATACAAATTTATTTGTCTTACTCGCGCGTTGACAGCAAAATTGTCAATTAATTTTTGTTCTCGCATCATTTTTGAGCTTATGTCAGTAATTTGCATAGCTCTTTGTTGTTATTTTTGTTTGCTTTTAATTGTTATTGTTGTAATTGTGGTATATGAACAAATGCGTTTCAATTTAATTTCACTGGAATTTCACAATTACACTCAATTGCATTGTTTGAATGCGACTGCGAAGACGCTTTCGACTTTTGTTATTGGCAAAAGTTCGCTTAAAGATGCATGTAAACATTTTTCTAGTAATTCCTGACCAACTTTTTGATATTTTGCATTATGACTATGGTCATGGTTTTGTTTCTGAGTTGCAGTCAAATTGCATATAATTTTTAAATAAAAGAATTTGATTAAGAAAAAATTGGGCTAAAATTCGAATTGCTAGAATTTTTTAATGGTTATTCTGCTCTTTGAAAATCCCTAAGCCAGTCAATTAATTTGTCGCAGATGGCTAATTCCGTAATTTTCCATTAATAAATCACTTTTATTATTCTGCAAAGTCCAAACAACAAAGCAAATATAATTCAAATACCATACTTCAGTCAATTATTGACTTCGATCAAACACTCTAAAGATTTCTGTGAATTCTTCCAAAATAATGTATGAAGATATATAAGGGAAAGGGCTGGGTTGTGAACCAGGCTGGGTTGTGAACCATTACTGTTTTTTCTTTCCCTAATTAACATATCGCCAATCTTTCAACTGTCAAGTTTGTCTTTTGATATGACTCTGCTTTTGTGGTTACACTGAAGTGTAAACACGTATTGCTTGTGGCAGCTACAGACATCGTGGTCGAAAATCGATTGCGAAAACTTGTTTGCTTTTTTTTAAAGTGCTATCCAAGTGACTGATTTTTTTCCAGAAATGTAAGTGTAATACATATTTATTTAGGAGTTTGATTCTATTTTACGATCCAATATTTGTTTATGTTGAAATATGATTGGAAGTGTCGTTATTTTAAAAGTTTCCAAAATGATATCGTGGTTGGGCTGTGAACCACTGTGGGGGCTGGGTTATGAACCACCTGTTTTTCGTAGTACATTTGTACTAGCACGGCCAAATATCGCCGGATTTATTAAATTAAAGTATTTTTATGTAATTTTACTCGATTTACGGTAAGTTCACTTGAAGTGCCCAATGAGAGAACGCGTTCCGTATTTCACATGCAAACATTGCGATACCGATTAGGATGAAAATTCAAAAAATTGAACACTTGCATTCATTGCGATTTTTTGGCCTAAGTGGCGCCATTATAACTTTTTTCACTTCTTGAGGCCTCCTGATTAAAGAAATTCTCAACTTATTTAAAAATTATGGGTGATTTCTTCGTATTTTCCGACTTTAAGTGGGATTTTCCAGATGGTTCACAACCCAGCCACTTTTTTGGAAAAGCGAAAAATCACGTCCTTAGAAAATTGGACGTAGAGAGTTAAAATTTAATAAAAACGGTTATCTGTCTTCATAACAAAGTTGCGTTTTATGTTCAGGTTTCCAACGGTATCTTCGATTTTTCGATATCTTTATTCTGTGAAAAGTTAGAGCCAAAAAACAAAACCCGGTTCACAACCCAGCCCTCTCCCTTACAATTATCTATCATATAGATTTGCCCAAACTGCCCCGATATGCAAACGCATGTCTAGACTGAATGTCATCTAAATTAAATTAACACATTTTGACATTCTTCCGGCGAAATGGCTAATGAATTGTACACAGTCAAGTAACATCAACAACGTGTGTGTTGTTTGCAGAAATTACGTCACTTCTTCCAGCCTTTGAACATACTTGAAGCGATTTTGAATGTGAAATATGAGCAAACTGCCGATTGAAGCAGATGCTTCTTCTTATACAACGATTTTATTTAGGCCTTGAAATTCTACCTGCTTCAAGCACACCAGAAAGTTGCAAGAACCCTTCCGGCCGGTTTTTAACTGAGAAGCAACAAACCACATTAAATGTCTCACGTTCATGCCACACAAAACAGGTAAAATTCCTTTGCACGTTTCCAAAGAAATTGTTTCATGAAGATATCTTTGGATTAAGAGTTGCAATCGAGAAGCATTGCACGTATTCAGTTTTATTTATGGCATTGAAAGAGTGCAATTCCAACTTTTGGCAGCGACAATAATTCACTTGAAACATGAAAATTTATTTAGAATAAAAATTCGCCTTGGTTTTGCATTGAAATTTAAATTGAGAAATCAGGGAAATCGCTCAGTAAGAATTAATTTCAGTAAGCATAAATTTTAATCTTTTCTGAGCAACAATTATGGGAGCAACATTTAAGCCACAATCCTTGCATCAAATAGACTAAAGAAGATTCGATTTTAATGCATTAAATTATTATAATTATTCTGATCATTATTCTAGTTAGAAGTTGCAGTATTAAATGTTGAATGTCTAACGAATAAAAACAAATTTTAAAACAAATATCGAAATTATTATAATTATTCTGATCATTATTCTAGTTAGAAGTTGCAGTATTAAATGTTGAATGTCTAACGAATACAAACAAATTTTAAAACAAATATCGAATTATTTATAATTAAGCATCAACGTAGGTAACTAATATTGTTTCAATTAAAATAAATTTATTCAAAATATTTTAATTAATTTACGTATTACAATATAATTATGATTAGACATAAAAATAAAATATTTTACTTTACTTACTAAAACTTTTATTAAATTATTTTAAAATAAATATCGAATTATTTACAATTAAGCATCAACGTAGGTAACCAATATTTTTTCAATTAAAATAAATTTATTCAAAATATTTTAATTCATTTACTTATTTCAATATAATTATGATTAGACATAAAAATAAAATTTAAAAACTTTATTGATTAAAAAATTAAATTCATTTGATTTAAAATTTAATCGAAAATATTTGACCTACTAAGTTAAGTCTGTTGACGAATCACTTTAAACAATTAATGAATTAATTATAAATAACCATTAAATTAAGTAACTAATTTTTGTTTGAGTCTAAATTGAATAATTTAAAAATTAAAATTAAATAAATTCAAATTAATTGACCAATAAAGTTAAACCAATTGACGAATCACTTCAAAGAGTTAATGAATAAATTAAAAATAGACATTAAAATGGGAAATTAAGAAAATAAATAAATTAAATAAATAATAAATAACTCTTGTTTTCATTTAAATTAGTTATTTAAAAACTATTATTTTACAAATAATAATTTGATCTATTCATACTAATGGACCAACTAATTTGACCAATTGACGAATCACTTCAAAAAAATAATGAATTAATTATAATTAGGCATCAAATTAAGTAACTAATTTTTGTTTGACTTTAAATTGATTAACTTCAAAATAATAAGTGTATTAATTCCAACTAATTGACCAATAAAGTTAAATTAATGGACGAATCACTTTAATATAATTAATAAATTAATCAGAACTAGACTTTTAAGTTGGCAACTAAGTGAAATAAATTTAAATTAAATAAATAAATAGTAAATAATAATTCTTGATGAATTTAAATTAATTATTTAAAATCACTTATTTTATAAAAAAAATTAATTTATTCAAACTTATTTACCAATTAAAAAAATTAATTTAGAATTAACCATTTAATTTATTAAAAATAAATGACCAAATTTACTAATTCACAAATCACTTTAAAATAATTAATGAATTAATTGTATGTAATTAGACATGACAGTTGGTAACGATTTTTCCTTTATTTTAAATTAAATTAATTTAAGAACAATAATTTAATTAATTCACACCAATCAATCATACAAGTTAAACGAATGGACTATAAAATGGTACGGACTATAAAATAATTAATGCATTAATTATAAATAAACGTCGAAGTTGTCAACTTATTTTTTATTAAAATTACTTTAGTTACAACAATAATTTAATTTAAAAATTAAATTAAAAACAAATTAAAAATAATTTAATTAATTTAATTAATTTAAATTAAATTAAAAATAGTTTACCAACTAAGTTTAACTAATTTTACATATTACTTTAAAATAATTTGCGCATTAATTACATATAATTGGACATGAAGTTTTTGTTTTCATTAAAATTAATTAATAACAATAATTAATTTTAAAAAAATTAATAAATAATAATAGCTTAATCAATTCTGTTAAATCAAGCCACGAATAATTTTAAAATAATTAACAAATTCATTATAATTGCGCATTAAGGCAAGTAACTAATTTTTTAAAAGTATTATTAATCAATTAAAAATAATAAATAGATGTATAACTTTTTAAAAAATAAGTAACAAACCATTCATTGATTCTTTTGTTTTAATTAAAATGAATTAATTATTTACAAATAATGAAATAATAAGTTAGTTATTAAAAATCAGTAAAGTTAAATCAATTGACGAATATGAAAATAATATGAAAATAATTAACGAATTAATTATTTATAATTAAGATTTTCTTTTATTTAAGTTTTTTTTGTTTTTAAGCTTATTAAGTTTATTTAAAAAAAAAATAATATATTAAAAATTATTGACTAACTTAAACCAATTGACGAATTACTTTGAAATAATTAATGACTTAATTGTGCACTAAAATAAATAATTAAAAAAATACGAATTACTTTTAAGTAATTAATGACTTAATTGTGCACTTAAATAAGTAATTAAAATAATTAACTAAGGAAAAGTTAATTAATATTTAGTTATTAATATTTTACGAAATTGAACTTTATTTTACGAATTTGACAAACCGAAATTTTATAACTAAAATTGAAGGAAATTGATTTTAACATTTTATGCTTAGCGAATATATTTGAATTTATTAATAATTTTTAATAACTAAGAACCTAATTACCATTAAATCTAAATTCAAAATGATTTCTCTTTTATTATTTTTGATAAATTAATTAAAAATAATTTCAATTTCAAATTGTGATTTGTATGATAATTCGCTGCATTAGAACTTTGCAACCCACAACTACGAATTGCACTTCCAACTAACCAAATATTTACTTCAAAACATTGATTTTCACACGCCATTGTTCAACCTATTCCCATAACGGATGGAACAATAGAGCTGCGAAAATACATAAATCATGATTGCAGTCATTGCCGCGTACTTGAACGAGCGTCGACTGTCTGCTATATTTTTATGCTCTTGAAGGTACAATAATTTCATATTTCCAACAAAGCTCGCGCTTTTGTCTTGGCACGACAACACTGAGCTGCAAATTATTTATTGGCGTTGAAAGAATGTCACGTTTTTTTAATATGGAAACTGTCAAAGATATTGTAATGAAGATCTAACTGAAAGCGTTTTAGTGACGGAAATATAATATCCCATCAAAATCAACAAACAAATATATCTGATTTATGAGCTATGAAATTATGTATTCATATGTGTACGTTTGTATATTTGTGTCACCAAGTGGCAAACCTCACACTTGCTTTAAACGGTCACATTTTGCGTTCTCACCCTGTCGACACTGCGTCGGTCAGCGGCGCTAATTTTAGACACCTTCAGCTTATTACAGCACTCGTGTCCGCAAGTGCGCAGCAAACTCGTAACGAAATGGCACAATGTGTGCGCTGTTGGGTTAAGTGAAAAGTTCTGCCGCTTGACAGTTTAATTATATTCATGACGTACCCGGCTCCGACGTTGCTGTGCAATTTATTCAATTCATGTTGCGCATTTTTGGCGAACGCTGCCCTCAGAGCCAGCAAAGCACGTTTGGTCACTACGCGTTCTTTTATTTTCTTTCAAAAGTTTTTTAGTACTTGACTGAGTGCTTGGGATTTTTTCGGATATAGCGAATGTGTGCTTACATACATAGATGAGTGAGATTATTTTAGCGCTGCCAAAGTGTCAGACAATTAAAGTGTTTGTTATAATGTCTATTAGATTTTTATGGTTTTGTAATGTGCCCCATCAATCAGCGACAGGTAGCAAATGTTCTCAGCATATTTTGAGTGAAACTGATGATATAAGGTAGTTTGAAAAGTAGGTACTGGTATGTGATATAATCCTCATCGACTATCTTGAAGAAAGAAAAATTATGATAGTCCAATATTTTATTGATTTAGTTGAAGATGAATTCTAGAGAAACTGACCCCACATCAGCTCACACTTCAAAGAAATTATTGGATAATTTGAATAAATGAGCCTACGAATTGCATCCTCATTCACCATATTCTCTAGAATTGGCCCTCTGCAATTTGTTCCCACTACAATTTGAAGAAATGGCTCGGTGGATAGAAATCTTGATCGAATAAGAAAGTTGAAAAGGGAATTGGAGACGTGATTAATTAGCAGGGAAAGGATTTTGAGGACCTAAAAACCTATAAAAAAGGCAAAATAAAATAGCAAAAAAGGCACGGAAAGACACTAAAAACTGCCAAAAAGGCAGAAAAAGCACTAAAAACTGCCTAAAAAGGCAAAATAGGGCATTAAAAACTGTTAAAAAGGCAAAAACAGGCATTTAAAAATAAGACAAAAATACTAGAAAGTCTAAAAAAAAGGGGAAACGGTATGTATTTTTTAATAATTTTATTTCATCTGACATATGCAACATACAATATTTATACCTCGTTTTTTGTAAAAGAAAAGGAACATCAAGGTTTTCAAAGATAGTTTAAAAACTAAAACTAAGATATTTTCATTGAAATGTAGGCACATATTTTAAATTCATATTTTAACTTCTCATATAAAAGCATAAAAGCCGTACTTGTATCACAAAAAAATAAATAAAAGAAAGGATTTCAGCACCTCTCTCAGCACCACTAAACTCTGCTATCAGCGCGGAAATTTTTGCGCTAACCGAACTCCTTTATTTTGGAATGTTTTTTCTTTAAATTTTCCACTGCACAACAAAAAATAACGGCTTAGGAATGATCAAATCAATGTAAAAACATCGATAAGTTAACGACATTGCAATGTTGCCACTTAATTTTTTTTTAGTTTCAAGGTATTTTTGCGAAACAAAAGGTGGAAAATATTAAAAACGAAAGAAAAATAAAAAGGCGCTCGACAAATCTTGAAAAAGGCATTTTGTGGCATTTATAGGTAAAATAGGCACTAAAAAAGGCATTTATGGGTGAAAAAGGCAAACTGCCTTTTTAAGGCAAAATAAAAGTGATATATTTCTAATCAGGAGGACCTAATTCGTGCTCATTTTCAATCAGAAATGCTCTATCTAGCAGCAAACAAAAAAGGCAATTTCCACAAAATCCTTTCCCTGATAATTAGCTTTTCTTTGGAGTTATACAAAATAAAAACCTCGTTAAATTAAGTGTAGAAGTGTTAGAAGAAAAGATAGCATTAAAAAAATTAAAAAAAAAAATTGAGTAAATTTACACGAAAAATTTTTCAAGTTGTCTTATCTTTGTTAGGCTCGTAACGTAAGACGGTACTGGGATTGGCATATGTGGACCAAGGATAAGATACTCGAAACCTACGGGTGAGCACACAACTATATTTCATGCTTGCTTCGTCTAGCGAGAAAATACCTAAACTCTCTGGGAGATAGTAATCCTCTCTGATAGCTAAGCGGTAAGAAGACATTACGATTGCACCAAATATTCTTGAAACTGATGCTTGGTCGTCACAATCAGGTATGGGTCATCTGGGTTCCGGGTCCCAATAGTATTGAGGGAAACGAAACGGTTAACAAACTTGCAAGGAAGGGTGCTTCAACCCCTCTTTGTCGGCCCGGAACCATTTTGTGGTTCGGGAAAAGAAGCTCTCTCTCTATTTTATCCAGAAAGAATGAGATAAACAGTAGGAATCAATGCTGGGACAACCAACCAGGACTAAAACATTCCAAAGCGGTTATTGGGTCACACAACAGGAATAGTTTCCGGGAATGTATTTAAGAGTCTATCGAAGAATAATTTGAGTATTACAAGTAACCTGACAGGACATTGCGGTTGAACTAGCAGCTGGCCAAACTAGGGATTCGTCAAGATGAATGTGGTAGGTTCTGAGAGGAGAAGATTGCCCTGTTCTTATGCAATAACAGAAGAGGCATCTGGGAGATTATCTCATAACAGGTGGAGAGATAACAGGTGGAGAGATTGGGAATCCAGAGGTTTAAGAGATGTACTTTAATTTCTCTCGAAGACTGGGTTTATAAATAAGCTGTGAGTCCATGAACAAGGCACAATAGATCTCATAGGTCGCAGTGTATTATCCCCAGGAATAATAGTAATAAAAGGCTCATTACTTGTCAATTTTATGTTGTTTTGTTTCCCTATTTACTCTGCTTGAAACCAAAGGGCCTCAACAAGGCTTTTCCATCTGACTTAATTTGGAGCTGATATTTTTCCGCTGACAAATGTAATGTTTATCGCTACTAATTCGCGTAAACTCGACCACTCCAGTTGTTCTTTGGTCGTTCGTACCTTCTCCATTGATGGTTTCAATTAAGGGATATTCTTGTGATGCTGGATGGTTTTCTTAGTGTGTGACCTATTCATCGCCATTTTCTTGGATGAAGCTTCATCTGCTTAAATCTATTAATTTGTGTCTGTTTTTACTGTGGTTTAGCCTCATGTCTCTGGTCTTTGCAATGTTGACCTTCAAGTCGATGGCAGAACCAAGTTGTCCGTCTTCGCTGGCATGTTCGAGAATTTGAGAAAGGAATCAAATTTCTTCCACAAGGTCCAAGTCTTCAAGTTCCCTGGTGAGGTCGTTTGTTATTTCTCTGCCATGTTGGGTTAGTTTCCTGACCTCGTACAGAACGATGGGGTAGAGAAGGGGCTTGAGGAGGAAACCTTGCTTCACTCTAACATTTGTGGGATTAGTTCACAGATGTTTCTGTGGTGAAGAACTGCTAATTCCGGGGTCTTATTCTCTTATAAGGCGAACAAGCTTTTCTCTCATTCTAATTACTCTGGTAACTACAAACGACTTTTAGCCCAAATAATTTGATTGGTTTGAATTGAATATCGAGGGCTTACAAGGCCTCTAATCTATGCTATGAATCGCGATACTTATTGATTGACTTAAAATCATATTGATTGACTTGCAAAGTAGGAGAACAATCCTGTCTTTGTCTTTTGTCTTTGATGTACTCCGTGGCGTTGTTGACTGTCCCGCACTTCTCGAAAGGATTTTCCTGAATATTCCAGCCAGATATTTTTATTGCTCAGAGTTCTTTCATATTGGTCTTTTAGGGCTCTATATGCTTGAAATGCACCTATCTCCAGAGCCTTAATTGAGTTCAATAGAATCTCCAAGTTTGTTGAGATTGATATTTTAGTTTCAAAAAATCGATTCATGTATGCTTTAAATCTTTTTATAAGTAGCATAGCTTATGTTTTTCTTCAATTCTTACGTATGTATATTTAAAATGTGTTCAACTTAGAATAGAATATAAGAATTTTTATTATATTCATTGACTAAACTAAATAAATAAAACATAAAAATAAAACCACAAACATTTAAACATTAAACAGATTAAACTTTAAAAAACATTATGCAACAATTTGTAAAAAGCCATCAGTTCATTGTTTTTTTCTAATTTCAATTAAAAAAAAATATTCCCAATTTTTGCATAATTTTTATACCCACACAAATTCCCATCAAATAATTTTACTCCGCATCGTGTTTGACCGACTGTAAGTGCGTATTTTCAACAATATTTCTGATTCATAAGTAGAAAAGTATAAATAAAATCTACAAATTAAATATATATGTATAGGTTTTGCGTGAAATTTTTGCACAATTTATTATTTAGAAAACGTTGTGCAAAAGTTTAAACAAAATGCTTGCCAAGAATTTGACGTTTCACTTACCATGAGTCATTTGCATGCGGTTAAACTGTCAGAATTTAACCAAAGCACTTAACCATAAAATATAAAATGTGTAAATTTTTCTTGCCAGCATTGCATCGAAAGTCCATGCAGACTGTTATCAAGCCTGAAGATTGCTACATCGCTTCAAACAATTTGACTGGCTTACAGCGCAAGCTTAACGTCAGCGATAAAAGCGTTTGCACACTGGAATATTTGCTTATTTATAAGCTGTACTATATGTCTATATATACATATATCTTATCAGTCGAAAGTCTAAATTTGACTTTAAATTTACTGTTGCCACAGAAAATGCAAACAACTACTTAAGTGCCACAAAATTCAAAGGGCGTTCCCGAAAAGCAGCTGCCAGCGTCGTCTAATTGGCAATCGGCCCACGTCAAGTGGCCGCGCCTTATGGAATTAATTAGGCGACTTTGTAATTTGAGAAGCGTAATGTGGCTTGCGTTGCGTTGCGCCAAATTGAGTGAAAGTGTTTTGGGGGTTTTTGAATTTTTGTTTTCTGCCAAATGCTCAATGAAAAAATGGTTCATTTAAAATGCTATGCACGCTGTTTATTTTTAGGTACTTGATAAAAAAAAATTGTTGCTTTTGTTGTATTTTCTTGTTGGTTTAACAAAAGTTGTGAATGACTTTCGGCCTTAAAGTGGTGATTGATGTTTTATTTATACTGAAGTATACTGAAGCCGATTAAGAGTGCTGATAAATACAAACACACAATTAACACTTGAAATGTTTGTTCCTAAAATGAAAGAGGCTCGTTTGGAATACGCGCAGCATTTGTGATAAACTTAATTTTGTCGGCAAAAAGTATTTGAATTAAACATTTGAAGCAATAAAATCACATAAATTTATACTGTTGGCGTTTGAAAGCGGCTTTACAAATACACTTAACTGATATGAAAGTATAGCCGAATCTTAACTCCATAAAAAGGTTTTCAATGGTTTTCAATTTTTTTTATAACGAGGGTTCAATGACTTTTTTATATTCTAGTGACAATTAAATCGATCAGATTTAAACTGAGCGACAAGTTGAGCATTTAAAGTTTTTGGTCTGGAATTAGAGGAGAACATTTTACGTTTCAGAGGGAACAGAGACAGAGAGAGAAATACGGGGTAAGTACTTGTATGTAGGTAGAGGGTCAGTTATAAGTTATGTAGAAGGTTAGGTTACTATAGGTAAGACAGACAGTTTGCTGGTTCTCAAAAGGCCCATTGTGAGGCCGAAGAGACTTTAGACAAGCCCCTGTCAAAAAATAATTAAAGAGATACAGACAAAGAGATGCTAAGATGTATTCTATTCGACATTTTGATTTTTTTGCTTGCATAGTTAGCTGTCGGTCGCTATATCTCAGTAACTGTTTTTATTATTTTAGTTTTTTTTATTTTTATTTATTTATTATTTATATATATTTATTATTTTATTTTTAGTTTTTATTATTTATATTTATTTATTTTATTATTTTTTTATTATTTATGATTTTATATTTTTATTATTTCTTCAAATATTTCACTTTACATTAAAGCTAATTTGCTCAAGTGTAGTTTTAACTGATTTTGAAAAGTCATAAAAATCTTGTTTAACTAAAGACCCCAAAAAAGTCGTCACGTCTTATTGCAATACGCACACAAGCAAATTCGGCTCCCATTTTTTATTTTGACTACATTTCCTCGCAAAATCAACAAGTGTCTAAAAATATATTTCAACACACTAGTCAATGACTGTTTGACTCTATATGTACTCAAACACACCTTAATTGACTATTTGAATTTGAATAAGATTTATCGAAAAAACATGAGATAATGCAAGTCGGCGAGTTAACCAAACTGCAGCACGTCTTCGTCTTCACTGAGACGAAAAATGTAAACACAAAATATTCAATGAGTTGTAAACAATAACACAAATGCAAATGATGTCGTGACAGTCAACAGGTGAATACAGCCAACAGGTGTCAATAACACTGTGCGGCAGAAATTAGCTTTTGATGTTAAATTTGTTAATTCTTGAAGGCAGAGTTCGAATCTAATACAACTCCATATTTGGTTTTTGTATAAGTTTAAAATGGAAAATTTTTCAAGACTTTGTAAATAATCAAAAAGTCAAAGTAATGAGAAGTTCAAACAAATTAAAAAAATTAACTTATAGTTAATTAAATTAATTAATTATTAAATAAATAAAAAAATACAATTAAAAATTTGAAATAAACGTGCAAAATTCATAAACTATTTGATTAATTAATTACAAATATTTGGTTTTTATAAGTTTAAAAATAAAATTTTTTACATTTTGTAAATAATCGAAAAGACAAAGTAATGAAATAATAAAACAAATAAAAAATGTAAGTTCAATAAAAATTCAATTTAAAAATTATTGTTAAAACATGCAAAATTTTTAAAAAATTTAATTATTTAACTAAAAATATGTTTTTTTGTATAAGTTTAAAATGAAAAATTTTCAAGACTTTGTCAATTATCAAAATTTCAAAGAAAATAACTAAAATTAAAAGTTTGAGCTAAAATATGCAAAATTATTTAACTATTTCATTATTTAACTAAAAATATTTGGTTTAAAATTTTACATTTTTCCATACTTTGTAAATAATTAAAAAGTCAAAGTGATGAGAGATTCAAACAAGTAATAACATTTAGTTGGAAAAAATTAAAATTTTAAATTTAAGTACATAAAACATGCAAAAATCATTGCCTGTTCCATTATTTAATTTAAAATATATATAAAAAATTCAAAGTAATGAGAAATTAAAACAAATTAAAAATGTAACTTAAAAAAATTATATTAGATACAAATTTGAGATAAAACAAGCAAACTTCATTAATATTTAATTAAAACTTTTTGGTTTTTGTATATGTTAAAAATTTAAATTTTTTCAATACTTTGTAAATTATTAATTTAAAAAGTTAATGTAATGAGAAATTCAAACAAATAAAAAATTTTAGTTAAATAAAACGTGCAAAAGTCATTAACTATTTTATTATTTAATTCAAAATATTTGGTTTTTGACCAACTTAAAATTTTAACATTTTTCAAGACTTTGGAAGTAATAAAAAAGTCAAAGTAATTTGAACTTCAAACAAATAACAAATTTAAGTAAGAAACAAAAATTCAAATAAACAATTTCAGTTAAGACATGCAAAATTCATTAACTATTTTAGTAAAAAAAAATATAAAATTTGATTATTTTTAGCCTTGCACAAAAATAGTATAAAAGTAGTCCTTTCGTAACACAGACTAATTAATAGACAAGAATAAAGTTTAATACTAATTAAATGAATAAGTCGAAATATAAATATTTATTAACTAGAAATACTAGAATTGACACTGTACTTTCAATTCAATAAAGATTTTTCGATGTGTGCAAACTACTGTTGCATAGTGTATGAAATAAAAATAAAAATACAAATATTTTAGAAAGGAAGCCGAAGTGGCTGCTGTGTGCTTAAAAATATAAAGAGAAGAGAATGAAAAAGCACCACATTTTTGTAGTCAACAATATTAAAAAAAAAGTTGTTATTCACACACACACACACACACAGCTGTGAGGCAATAAAAAGCCATTAGCTGCCGCGTAGTTGGTTGCGGCCCCACCTGCCCCCTGCCCATTCAATCACAATTCTTCTCCACAAATATTCGTTAAGAGTGCAAAGACACGCAAATAGTTTGAAATATTTTGGCAAATTTTTTCCACAATTCCCATCAATCCAACGAATAGCTTGATGAGCGTATTAGCTACAACAACAAGCCTGGAAAAAATTTAAAACTTGTCGCGCACTCGAATTCAATTGTTGATTTATTTAATTACTCACATCAAAATATGCCGCAAACTCGTCGAACAGCGCCTTCAGGTCGCGTTGATTGCGCAACATCAGCGGCAATATTTGCTTCTCGTGCAGCATCAGTATTTCCTCGATGTTGCCCAGCAATTCCTGACGCCTTTCGGCGCCCTGTAGCGCCTCGGGCGCCTCCTCTGTTTCGTGCAGGCGACCGTAGTTTTGTAGGCCTTTGCGCATATTATTCACGTAATTCGCTTCCGTCTGTATGAGTTCATCGATGATGAAGCTGATTTTCTTCGATGCGTAGATCTCTGTCTGATCGCACGGAAAGAGATTCTCCAGCGACAAAGTGTCCTCGTCCTCGTGACTGTAATGATGAGAAAGTTAATTGGAGTGATTTCAAATGCATAAATTCTTAAAAATATGTTTAACTAATTAATGAGTGTGAGTTGTTTGTGATACAATATAAACAATATTTCGAATGGAAGTATTCTAGAATATTATATGATCTGGTTTGTTATTTATGATCGGAATTTATCTACGCGTCTAAGCTTAACAAATCGCATGCACATGCAAAAATATAAATGACTAGCAAAACCCGCGGCTGTGCACGTAAGTTTGAAATCAATAGGCCCAATATATGAAGTTTCTTCATACAACACTGTTTGTGTAATGCCACGCCCCTTTTATGCAATGTCCAATCCATTCTTCCAGTCGAAGGGTGCGACCCAGTTTCATTGATGTGCGACTTACAGTTCCAAACTTATGCGGAAAATTTGTGTCTAAAAAGAATTACCACACCCCTCGACCAACGCCCATAAATTTTTATCAGTAGAATGCTGCATCTATGGGACGACGGTATACAAAATTTCAATGCTGTCCGATTTATAATTTCGAAGCTATTCCATATTAAAGATTTGGGTTGCATGCGCGGTTCCGTACCCCCTCGTCCAATACCCACCCCATTCCCCTTCTCGAAGGGCCCGTCTAAATCGTAAGTTTGTGCCAAATGTCATTGATGTGTGATCTGTAGTTCCAAAGTTATTCAAAACAATTGGGTTGTTTGAAAGTCGTTTGATGAAATTTTTCCAGTGAAACGACACATTTAAACGGTGGCCACGCACCAAATTTCAATGCTGTCCGACCCATAATTTCGAAAATATTCCATATTAAAAATTTAGGTTGAGTGGGAGGTGCCACGCCTACCTGTTGGGTCGTATTCGCACTGTGTGGTTTGCCGAGCTTTAGTCAAGATGAATATTCCGTGAAAGTTTTAGCTCAATCGGCCGTCTAGTTTTTGAGATTTAGTGTCGTGTTACCAACAAACAAACAAACCGACATTCATTTTTTATATATATAGATACATTCTAGCGGGGCCCGGCAGCTTTATAAGCAAATCAAAAATCAAGGGCCCATAAATTTCTTCTCTTAACTTTTTGTTGACTTTGTTAGATTCTGATACAAAAAATGAAAAATTCTTGCAGTGCTTTCATCATATTTGAAGGCCTATTAAATTATATCTTCACATAGAAACTTTTAAAACATCGGTGACCCCGACATATTTTGATTTTCAAGAAAGTGAAAAACAAGTTTCTTATTGTTCTTTAAAGTGTTCACCAATTGTCAAGTCAATTGGCCCATCAGTTTATGTTTTTTTTGCAGTCTTCCCCTATACGAAGCTTAACCCATTGTTGATAAATTTTGATTGTTTAATTTTGATTTTCGAAAAATTAAAAAACACGTGTAGAGTTATTGTTGGTTTTAATTTTATTTGGTTTTCACCGAGTTTAAAGTCAATTGTCTTTAAACCACTTTTCTTCATAAAACACCATAACTCAAGTTTTGCCTCTTTAAAGCCCGAATTTTAAAAAATCACGTCCCAACACATGAATAAATCTTTATCTAATAGAGTTAGAAGGACGAAATGCAAGGATGGAGTGGTGTATATATTAGTCCATGATACAAATTTTATTCAAAAGAAATAATGGTAGAGATGGTGTTTTGCACTAAAATCCACTACCACCACCACTACAAGGTCTTCTGGGACATTTTCCACTACCACTAAATAAATTTAGTGATAGCTGAATTTTTTTCCACTAATCACTGATCTTTATTTGCAATTTTCTTCCCCTAATTTTTTAGTGATACTTTTTATCACTGTCACTAAATAAAAATCAGTGATTAGTGGAAAAAATTCACATATCACTAAATGAGTTTAGTGGTAGTGAAAAGCATAGTGCACTATGAATTTAGTGCAAAACCCCCATGTCTGAATAATGGACATTTTCAAGGATATATAAGGATAAAGTTTTAAAAGAACATTTTCAAAAAAGTAATTTTTTTTTTTTTATTTCTCGGAAGTGTTCTCTTTCATTTGATATCCATATTGACAGGGGCGGATTCAAAAAAATATTTTGGGGGCGTTTCAAAAAGTAATTCTTTAATATTCCTAAAATGCCTTTTAATTTGTATGTAGTTTTAAAGTCGATCCTAATATTTCGGGGGGGTTTCAACCCCCCAAACCCCCTGAATCCGCCACTGCATATTGATATTCTACAATGCGCTAAATTTTTAAAATATTTTTTTAAAATTTTAATTTTTTAATTTTAATTTTTAAATTTTTTAAATTTTTTAATATTTTTTTTTTATATTTATGGCCCTGAAATTTCAAAGTCCTTTAAACAAATTTTCAGAGAAAAACTGAAAATGCAGTTTTACTATATTTGGCCCCAAGTTTTGCGAATATATCGATTTGTTCGTCTGTCTTAAAAAAATTTTAATTTTTGTCGCAGTGAGTAAAAACCTCCAATCCATTGGAGACCAAATATAGACAACTTTTGTTTGAAGGGCTTTCTTTCTATTGAAAGCCTCTGGGAGTAAATTCGATACCTTTGGTCCCAACTCGTTACTTTCATTATTGGTGCCAGTCGACATTAAAACGTTAAGTAAACAATTCTGAGAGATAACTGAACCATTTGAATAACTTTTAACGTAATTTTTTATTCAAAAATGTTCAATGGAGGCTTTAGGCTGTCATCGGCTTGTCGCACAGTTTGGGTTAGTTTTGAATGGCTGAATAGATCCCATTCTACACATAGGCCAATAAGCAGGCCGTAGTGATGGCATAAACAGATATCAACAAATATAGAATCCAGTTTAACATATCGCACACTAAATACAACAAAGTTACAACTCCAAAATCTAAAACTTTCAGGAAGAACGACAGATAGAGTATTTTCCAGTTAAAGAAGATAATGGTAAGAATTAAATTTTTGTAATAGTTCTGTACTGTACAATAAAATTTAATATTTTTTTTACAATATTAAAGTTTTTTAATAAAAATTAAATTTATTAAATAAAATTTAGAATTAAAATTAAATTAAAATTAAATTAAAATTAAATAAAATTTATTAAATTAAATGCATTAAATAAAATTAAATTTTTTTTCGTTAAAAAATCAAATTTAATATTTTTATTTTATTTTTATTTTTTTTTAATATTTGTACTAAAACTTAATATTTTTAATTACAAAGCTTTCCCCAAAAAGCGTGTCAAGATATAAGTTTAACAGAGCTAAAGTAGTTCACCTCATAGCAACTTTTACTAATTGTACTCGAAGACAAAAGTAAATCTCTAAAACCGAAAATGAGTTTAACCCTTATTCTCATACCCGGGTACCCGGGTGCCCACTGCGATGTATTTTCGTGAAAAAAACTAACAAATAATGAAAATTTTTTTTTTACCTTCCGGATCCTCGTTATTTAGGTGAAAAGCGAACAAATCATATATTTAAAAAATTTTGTTTTCTATATTGAAAACTTAAAAATTTCATGAAATGGGTACCCGGGTACCCCGGGTGCCAAACGACGTTAGTAAGTTTGGGTATGAGAATAAGGGTTAAAAAATATAACTAAATATAATTAAAAAAACTTATTAAAAAAGTGGAAATAATAAAAAAAATGGAAATTTTTGTCCCACAAAAAATTTTTATTTCTCTATTCCTAATTTATACATACATACTTATGTATATATACATACATATATTTTCTTCAATTTCCATACCCCAAAAACCTAATATTGGTTTACTTAAATATAAATTTCCAGGTACAACCAAAAATTTTTCTTATAATTATGCCAGTTTTCTATGCGTTTGAAAAATTCATGAAAAAATTTAAATTTTGGAAAATATTGAGTTGAAACTCTTTTGTATTTAGAGTGCAATCTACTAGTATATAAAATCTTCGTGTATAAATTATTATTTCTGACTTTAGATAAATTAGTGACTTACTATTCATCGCTGAGTGAGTCGAGGCTGGGCGGATGTGGAATGCTGTTGCCGTTAGGGAAGTTGATGGAGTTGCGTGCAGATGAGGGTGGCGATGAGTTCACGGGGGCCGATGGAACGGATGGCGAAAGGGTTGCAAAAGAACTGCAAACAAAATGAAGCGAACGATAGAACGCGGAAACAAACACTTTAAAATGCAACTATGATAAAGGGGTGGAGGGGAACATATTTTGACAAACACAAACAAACACATATAAAAGCATATTCGTAAAAGAAAAACTTAAAAACGAACAAACAAAGAGCAACACTGTTCGACTGCACTGTCATGCAATTTAGGCAACACACATTTTTATCTTATCAATTTTTATCAATTTTTTTCCAAAAATTCATTCAATATATCTTGAACGCCCGACAACGGGGTAATGGCATTTCTATACAAACACATGCAGCGCCATTTCAATTAAATAAATTAAAACATTTGGCACATTTTGCACATTTTTCATTTCAATTTAATCTACCATAATTAACACGTTTTAAATTAACACAATTTTCACATGACATTGAAATGTTTTTAACATTTTTTTTAATGCTTCATTGTGACAGCTGCCAAATGTATTCGTAGCATTCGCTTTCAAGTTTTCTTTTTATCTCGATACAAACGCATAATTTTTCTACGCTTTTGTTGTTATTAACATAGTGGAACACAAAAACAACATACTCGTCACAGTGTTCACTCTTTTGCTTTTGTATTTTGCCATTTGTTGTTGCTGTTGTTGCGTCGGAGACGGCCGTTGCCGTCGTTTCCGGTGTTGCCGCCAAGTAGGCATTCAGCAGTTGTATCAGGACGACTGTCACAAATGGCAACGCCACCGTCGTTGCATCGAACCACGACAAGTACACGAGACCGAACAGCATTTTGGCCAAATTAACTAACTGCACCAACGGCACTTTTTGTTTCGTTCGATTAGTTGTTTGCGTCGCCGCGCATTAAATTTTGGAACGGCTTAAAATATGTCGAACACGCGCGCCATAATGTCAACGCGCTCAGATCACAAACTCGACTGGCCCAGCGCCGCATTGCCATAATTTCAAATTCTACCATAAACGCGCAATTAATGTCTGCGCGCCAACTGAGCGCCAACACAGCGCTGCGGCAGCAGTTGGCCAAGTGAGTGTGTGAGTGCGCGCGTCTGATAAGCCGGATCGGCAATGTTAGCTTTAGCCTCAGTGACGCCGAAATAAACTTTCGAGACCAGACTCTACAGCAATTCTCAATTTTTGTGGGCAGCGGTCTCTTTGTTCCGGCGCTCTCAGTGGGTGCTTTGCTCTCACTCTCCGCGCATTGTTGAGTTAGTTTTTATAGCAACTTTTATCGGCCAATGCTATGATTTAATTTGTTTATAAACAAATTGCATCAATCATTCCATTGGTTGCCGTTTGATTTCCATACCTGGCAGGTGGTTGATCTGGCAACGAAATTGTTCTTCAAAACTGTTGTTGTAAATGAAGCAAATTGATTTACACGGGTTTTGTCTCAAAGGTTATTTATAACTGAATCAAATATTTAATAGGTTCATAGTTACAACTGATCTGGCAAAAGAGTAATTTTGCTCTACACATTCTTCTCTTTTCTTCATTGAAAACTATTTGAGTAGATTTGGTGTTTAGTAGTGTCCGACCGATTATTCGTTTTCGGCTTCGGTATTCGACTTATTCGGACTATTTTAAGACATCTGCTTCGGCCAAAATAGCCGAATACTTTAGCCATCGGTTTTTGCTTTGTAATGCAAGTCAATTTGCTCTGTTTCGAAGTATTTTATCAAATATGGGGTTTCATTGATATTTCGGACGTAAAGATTGCCATTAATAAAAATTATCTCTAATCAGCTTTTTATGTCAATTGAATTGTCAAGTTTTTTGTTTTTATTAGAAACTGAACTCTAAGACTGTTTTTGGTTTTTTACTAAAATTACATACATATATATTTTTATATTAAATCTTAAGTGCAACAAAGAAATTAATGAAGAAAAAAGGCTAAATTTGATCAGTTTTTTTTCCTTAAAAGAATTTTTATTAGGACTCGGATTCGACTTCGACCTTCGGCCGAATTTTTTTGCTATGCCGAGTATTTGGCTTCGGCCAATAATCCACCTTCGGTCGGACATTAGTGTTTAGGTACTTCTGCCGACCCAGAGTTGGATGAGCATTGCAACAAGTAAATAAAAATCAGCAAATTTTCCAACTTTCTTGGTCGGATTGAACACCGTTAAAACGGTAGTTATTGTTTTAATTTATACGTTTTTCTGCTGATCTATTAATATTGTGAATACTACAGGGTCTGCCAATAAAAGAACATGATTTATTGGAATTTTTTTTTGGTGCAAGTGAGACCTTTAAAATTTGACAGCTGTCGTCTACGATTGTTCCGATAATAAAAAATGGGGCTCCACACAAAGCAAGAACGAGATATTATTATGAAAATAATCTAATTATTAGAACAACGAATTCAAAACTAAATTATCTTCCAAAATTCTGATGTCTACTGGTCTTAGGGTGGCCATGCGATTTCTTTCTTTGAGGTTTTGTCAAATTTCTGGTTTATGCTATTGGGTTAGGTTAGCTGAACCTTGAACCCTGTTTGGGCCCTAGCGGTACCAGATAGAGCTCCTTAGTGTTACGGTTCGCATAAAAGTGATCGGTGAGAATGTTGGTGTTCCTAGTGAAGCTCAGCAGCAATTTAATTTCATGCTTGGGAACCTCCTCTAAACCAGAGAAGAACGATGCCTCTAAGTGGGTTAAGCGCAGTCTTGAGATGACCGGAAAGGAGCAAATAATGTGCTTCAAGGTTTCCCTGACCCCATTTTCTTTACATTTCCTGCATTCATCCGACTCGGTAATGTTCATCATTTGCGCGAGAGCCGCTGTTAACACTAGAAAGACCGCAAGTTTTCCATACCTACAAAGACTACCAGTGGCGGATTCAGGGGGTTTTGGGGGTTGAACCCCCCCCCCCGAAATATTAGGATCGAGTTTAAAACTTTATACAAATTAAAAGGCATTTTTGGCATTTTATACATTTTAAAGAATTACTTTTTGAAATCCCCCCGAAATATTTTTCTGAAACCACCCCTGAAGACTACATATTGTATCCGCTAATATCTCGAAAAATATACATCGGATTTAGCTAATTGTAATTGTAGAACCCTAATTGTGAAACTAATTGTAGAACCCGATAAAAAAATAAAAGTCATTAAAGCAAAAGTTGAGAGAAATACTAAAGAAAATACAGTTATTTGAACTACCTGCAATACAAAAATGGTACAAAATATGGTTCCAAATGGTGTTAGGCTCAAAAGTTGTACGAAACCCTCCCGCCCTCTAAATAAATCCTGTGTGGTAGCTAACTGTTTCACCTCGCTTTCGTCTTTCTAGTCAGATTGACTCTTATTTGTTGTCTGAAGAGGCATAGAACGTTGCTGATTTGCTCATCTGACATGTGAACACCACTTTTGGTGACAAACATCTGTTGCCTTCTTTGTGCCGTTAAGACCGGGTACCCAATAGAGCCTTTCTATTACCACCCGACATTGTAGGACATTTTTGGGTGATATGCAGGTCTGTGCGATTAAACCCCAAGCAATTCCTGAGCTCGTCATCGGGAAGATAGAGTCACGTCTTTTTTTAAATGTTATCGAAAATTGGAAATTTTTCTGGGTATTTTATTCCATACTTCATTGCAACATGTCTACTTTACAATGTATCTACTAAAATAATAAATATGCGTTTTATGTTTCAATTAAATTTTCCTCTTTTATTGGGACAGCCCATATAACACGATATATAGTTGGATGCAGTTAGGAGGAAGTCCTTTTTTTCTGCATCGGCGACCTCTGGTTGGCTCACAGAAGAAGACGCTTGAATAAAAGGCTTGTTCAACTCTTCCACTGTCG
The DNA here is from genome assembly GCA_964056695.1 of Melieria picta. NCBI lineage: Eukaryota > Metazoa > Arthropoda > Insecta > Diptera > Ulidiidae > Melieria > Melieria picta. Next base: position 108,700,785 of record OZ057400.1, on the reverse strand, counting down.
TAAATGTCATTGACCGCTGAGAAGACAGTGGCTGACCTTTTCTTTTTTGGATATTGATTGAGTCGATAACACTGTGCAACAGCTTTTTTTGACCAGCTTTTTCAAAAGTTGCAGCCGTCTAAAGTTTGTGTGCGTTAGTGTGTATTCGAAATCAGTTTTTCCTTTAGTTATAAGTCTTAAGATATTCAATATTTTTTATTGTTGTATTTAGCAAACTTCCAGCTAATGTTTAAATTAACAAATTCTGTGATTATTCTATAGCTAAAACCGAAATTTTAAGTTCGAAAACACACAATATTTAGACGGCTGTAACTTTTAAAAGGAAACTAACTTTGTAAAACCCAGCTCGACTTTTGCTATTCTTTACCAGTACTACCGATCTGTCATGACCGATTTCAGGTCAGATTCAATGAACCCAAAATTGTCGCACAGTGTAATCGAAAGAGGAATTCAAAGCTGTCGTTTTCTGATTAACCCTTTCGAAAAATACGAAATTAATAAACTGAATATTTAAGTTTAAAGAAGAGAAATATACACGTTTTTTAATGGCATATCTTGACATAGTAAAGAAAGAAGAAGCAGAAAAAATTAGAGAACTTTTTAATTTGACGTTTTCTTTCAATTTAGATACTTTTTTTTTAATTTTGGCTGAAGTAAATTAAGAAATATTCAAATTTTCGTTTTGCGTAAAAAGTTTTATGTTTAATTAATTATTACAGCCACAATGATGTGCTTGCTCTAATAGAAAAACACTCTTAAATACAATAAAATTTAAAATTTTAACTTTCCCCAGTAAAAACCTGTAGCGAAAGGGTTAACTAGAAAGTAATCAGTGAAACCCGATCTTTATTTGGTATTCGGCGAGGCAAACGTCCAACCCACGTTTAATTGATTAACTTCTAGCACATTAACCCAGCGCCTGAACAAGGTGAAAACTTTTTTATTATTACATGTTTATAAAAACTTTCTCTCATAATACTAGTAAAACTGAAATGCTGAACTTTTGCGAATTTGAAAAATCCAATTTATCTCCTCTACATTTTCACTTAAATTAAGCAATAAACCACTAAATTTTATTTACAAACAATATCAAAAATATTTACAAAAATGCCAGCAAACTAACGGACACACAAATTTCGTTGGCGGAAGGCAGCGATTAATCGTTGGCGGAAGGTCTCTCACAGCGCTAAGAAATGTAAACAAGTTACAGCGTGGAGCTTGGATGCTCTCAACGGCTCGCGCTCGTGGGAGAGTTTGCGTCGCAGCAGCTGCGCACTTGTTGCGCACGCTGACGCCAACTTTGCGCGCGTGACATCATGAGGGAAATACAAAACAAACAATTCAACGCTCAACCAGAACAACTGAACCGAAATCTGCTCAACACTTGGCCATCAACGCACCCGATGCGATTTCAAGATCAGCAATCGCAAAGTGTCAAAGGGAACGTGTTGGCAGACGGCAACAGCCGCCAGCTTTGGGGCTGGAATTCCAGCGAAAAATGTGCGCACCAACAACATCGAATTGGCGTTCATTTCCCATAGTTTGAAGTGCCTTCAATTGCGGCAATTCGAATAAAAGTGTCAGCGCAATTGGATGCTTCGGGTCCGTTGGCTGCTGTGGCCGACCGCAACGTTCGCGCTGAGATCATTTCGATATTTACGAACGTTACACGCCGCATTAAAGTTTTCGATTTTGTTTCATGTTTTTTATTCCGTTTGTTTTTGTTGTCGCTTTGCTTATTGTACGAGTATTTTCAATTTGTTATTTATTTGTCTGCCAAGCTTTGTGTTTTCTGGCAGAGTGTTTCTGTGCGTCCGGCCGCCTTCTGCACGCCACTCAGTGTTCGACATTATAATCGGTTTATGCTATGATTTCGAAAAGTCTTCGTATGTCATTAAAGCACAGCATTCCGGGTAGTAAGAATATTTTATATTTAGCTGCTGTCAAAATTTCGCCAACACAAATCGACAGTTGTGTATAGTTGCACAATGCCGAACAAATCGCTCCTTCGCTGCAAGAACGTCATAACTCAAAACTAATTACATCATTCCGAGAAAATTCAATTTTAAAGTTTACCATTACAGGCATTTCAAGGTATCAAAAATGTTTCATGTCGTCTTATGAGCAAAGTATTGAATATTTTACAAAGTGGTTTTGACAGATAAGAGATCATATGTAGATACACACAGGGTTGCCATAAAATGAAAAAAAAATTTTTTTTGAGTTATGACGTTCTTGCAGCGAAGGAGCGAAATGTCTGAAAAATTGCTGAATGAAATATTGAAAGTTGATGGGGAAAATATCGATTCGATGGCGGCTACTACGCGCTAAATGCGAAGTGGACAATTATTTGGCTTTTAACCCTTTCGCTACAGGATTTTACTGGGAAAGGTTACAATTTTAAATCTATCCATTTAGTCCTTTGTGCGGTTTTTTAGAGTGTTGTCATATGACAGCAACCATAGCGTTCTGGCTGTAATAACACTGTACAACAACATTTTTGCAACAGAGTAACGACCGTATATTTCTGAAAGAGGACGTCATACTGATAATTTTTGCCGAACAAAGTAATAGTCCAGCACGTTTGAGTTTTTTGTAATTTGCAAATAAAGGTTAAAGGGTCCCTATAGACTTTTACACGGAAAGTATAAAAACTTGAAGAGCTACAGCTTTGATGTTTAAGACAAAGTTCTTTGCATTAAAAGTTTGACTATTTTTTGCGTACACATGAACCCCCTCCCTCTTTCCTTACCCCCCTTTCTCATGTTTTTCGGAAAAATTTTTCATAAAAAGCTTGTATTGAGTAAAATATTGAAAAAAAAACTCTCAAAACTTCCCCCAAAAAAATAAAAAGCACGAAACCTTAATTTAAGACTTTTTTCATAAATAGCTAGATCTGCTTCAGATGTTGAGAAAAATTTTGAATATAAAAAAAATAAATATTTTCCATTGAAAAATAGTTCAGGTGGTCTCCAAACAAGAAGTCCCCTCTTAATAAAATAAACAATTTTTATGATTGAAGTTTGAATATTAAATAAAAAAATAAATATTAAGTTTATTAATTTCGTATTATTGCTAAAACTTCAAACTATTCTAGGGACCAATAAAAAAATGTATTCTTGGAACCATAGAGGGATCAGACGTCCACAAAGAAGCATGTTGCCATATGGCAACATAATAGCGAAAGGGTTAAAGAATATGGGCTGACTAAAATAAAACTGAATGTAGGTATATCTAAAACTTTGCGAAGCGTTACCTTTTTAATACTTCACACAGATATTCACAAGTAACAAGTTAACATTTCACATGAATCATGAATGACTCTTAACAAGAAGAGAAAATCTTTTTCGATCATGTTTATTAGCAAACTTGTGACGAGATGAAAAAAATTAGCAATAAAATGAGCAACATTGTGATGATTGCATAGGACCTCAACAAAGCTAATGCCTCGAGTTAGTTACGTTGATCGATTAAAGTTCTGCCAGGGTGGATGAAAAGCCTATCGTTAGCAGTCCTTGGTGATGGGGCTGCCATCTGTCTACCCCTATTAATGTGACTCTGACCCTGCGTATGTGAAAGTTTATTACTGGGTTGTGTGGATGTTCTGTAGGTTGGTGTCTTTGATGAGCTTATATTGGATAATGTATGCGTTGCGACACATTTCCGTTAGTCGGAACTGCCACGGCTACTGGATATGAAAATCTGCTGCGAGCTGCCCAACGCAACTAATTGGCGTGGAAAAGATATGAATTTGTCCAAATATCTATAAAGAGATTTATCTGGATAATGTTGAAGGGATGGAAAACAATTCGATAAAAGGAAAAATTAGGAGCGGCACCAAGACTGTAGAATTGAATCCACAACCTGTGGGATGGGAGCCCAGCTTGCAAGATATATGAAGCTTATGTATTCGAGCAAAGCAACGTTGCTACCAATAAGTAGAAAACACAATGGTGGTATTCACAATGTGAGACAAGTGTCCAGACCATCCAGACCATCACGGCAAGCAACGTTGAGTGATCATACTAAGAAAAATCAACTGATCTTGGGTTATTTATGCCACTACACATGCAACCCATGAACAGACAGAAGTACACTCAGAATTGCCCGGCCCCCGTTAGACATCTGTTTGAAATGTTTGTCAAACTTAACCTAACCATACAATCAAAATCTTCTCAAGGGTTTTCAAAGATCATAGCAGCAGACTTTGTTAAATAAATTTTAGTTGGTTTTTAAGCTAAATTTATTCTTTTGTTCACTTCAACTTCATCCACGCCTACATGAATGAATGCTTTAATTTCACTTTTCCATGTGTTATTGACACAAATCATTAACAATAAATCATTAACATTTTGTTACTTAGTATTTGACCAAAGATAGTCCAAACTTTCTGCCATACTTTGACCTATGCTAATTGGTTTCAACTTAGTCCCAAACAAAAATACAAGGGCAACAATTCATAAAGACGCTTAGTAATTCGTTCCATAGACAATATTCAAAAAATTTATAGTCTCAAAACATAACGATTTCGATGTCGATTTGAAAGGTAAAGGTCAAATTAAGAAACCCCTAAAAAATCTATACAAAAAATCCATTAGTGTGGGTACCAAAGCTGCCCCAAGTCGGTACATTTTTCACAACAAAATTTACACGCATGTTTTGTGTTTTTTAGTCTACTGAGTAAAAAAAAATCGTAAAAATTCATGGTTAGCAAGAAGTCGCTAAAACTTTTAATATAGATTGAGAATTGATGTGGGCAGTTTCGTTTTTAATGTTTTCTCGAAATTTGTTAAGCTAAGGCTTCTATCTGACATTTAATTTAAAATCTTTTTCAAAAATTAAAAATATATAAACTTAGAGGAAAAACTTAGAGGAAAATATCTAAAAAGTATGTGAAAATATGTTCCTGGATTTTTTGTATTTTAATAGAACATATTTGAAGAACATACCACTCCTTCTAATTTTGTTCCACGGTCGTATGGAGTCGAATCACTGTGGAACGTGACGACCTGATTCTGTTCACTTTGAAAATATTTTCGTCATTAAAATTCAACTTCGATATCGACTCATTTTTAACTCAACTATGTTATACAAATCTCCTTTTTTGTTTCTATAACAAAAGCCTCATAAATACTTTTCGCTTTCTAATGTTTTACACTCACTTCATTAGATAAATATGTTACAAAATATTATATTTTTTCTAAAAAATAAAACATTGGACAATACAATTTAGTAACTTTATCCAATTGGCTCATCAATTGGCTCTCCTATGGAAGACTGTAAATTTTTCCATTTGAAAATTGTCATATAGACTTTGAAACTTTCAATTAATTTCAATCTACAAGAACTCTATTTATTTACAAAATCACCAAACAAACAGTGGTCTCTTGGACTGAGCCTGAAGATTGAAGATTTCGTCATAATACAATCTCTGTGACTGTAGAGATTATTTTCTTACTAGTGTCCGGCCAAAACCGACTTTTCAAAGCCAAACCAAAACCTAATTTTAGTTTCGCCGGTTTTTCTAATATTCGACAAAATTGAAACCAAATATTCGGTGCGACAATAATTCCTACCATCACTTTACTGCAATTCAAATTATAAATGACCTAACTAGTTCTATGTTTATGATTTCTTTCTTATTATTGGAACAACTCCAATTCAATGTTAATATGAATAACTAAATGTTTCCACACAAATCACCTCGAATTTTTCTAACCAAATAAATTTTCGTCCGCCAAACTACGATTTCTTTGGAGTTGAACGCATCGAAATATTACTATTTTCTATTTATTCTTCATAATCGTTTAAAAAACATGCAGCCAAGTACATAACTTTATCCTGTAATCTTTTTATTAATTTTGATTTAATTATTTTTTTTATTTGTGACAAATATTCAAACCTTTCTATATACATTCTTAACTAGTCTAAGTATTTACCACTAAGTAGCTACAGTATTTTTTTATCATCATTTGCTTTTAATACATCCTTTTCGCAGAGGTGCTGCTTCAAATTACAATAACAAAAACCTAATAAAGCAAAAATTCCTTAAATATTTTTTGGCATTTTCAATTTACACTCATTGCTGGCTGATTTGACTTAATTAGTTGGTTTCTTCGTTCATTGACATACATTTCACAAATATTGCCGAATATTTGCAGCCGTCTTAGCTGATCGCATACCAGGTGGTGCGATTGTTGCCCGTATCGCCCTCGACTTCCGGCTTGGGCATTACCCAAATATTGCCAATGCCGCTGTCCGAGCTGAAACGATTCGAGTCGCGAAATAACGACAGACTGGGCGGCTTGCGGTGCAGATGATCGTTTTCGCGCGAATAGCGCTCCTGCAGCTTTTGCCGCTCCTCGGTGACGAACGCGTTGATCATGTCGCGTATGAGATCCAGCCACAGCTCGATAAGCGCCGGATCGCCGATGAAGTCGCACTCCTGCTGCTTGCGGCGCTCGTAGAAGAGCGTAAAGTGTTTGGTCTTGGCCACGATGCCGATGTGCTCGCACGGATAGCGCCCGTGGAAGACCAAACTTTTGCCCTTGACTTCGGTGTAGATGATGCACTTGTCGAAGATGAAAACCTTGGCGCGATAGGTGCGCCTCAGCGTGTGATCGACGACGTTAAAGTCGCTGACCTTGCGGAATTTGCCCTGATGGAAGACGTTGAACTGAAAGCAAATGAAAGCAACAATGAAAGAAGGTTATGAAGTGAAAGGAGGGGTAAAGTGAGACAAGTACGAACCTCATTGCAGTCGACAATGTCGTTGATGACCTCCGATTCGTTGGTGGTGGTGAGCAGTGTGCGCATTTTCTTCTCCAAGCGGCAGCAGGACTCGATGAGTGGTTTCATGATGTAGTCCCGATGCTTGAAGAGCGTCTATGGTGAATAGTGGAAAACAATCAATTTAATGAAAATGTTTTTTTTATTAGTGGCAGTTGTTGTTTACCGAAATGAATTGCTGCAACAGCAACGGATAGCGCGCCATGCGTTGTATGGGCTGCACCAGAAAACTGTTGATGCCCAACTTGTCGTCCAGATCATTTTGTAAGTGCTAAAAGCATAAATTCAATCCATTTAAAAAACAATTTTATAAACAAAATTCAAGTTCAATGTCACCTTAAAGTAGTTTTTGTACACATCGCAAAGCTTCAGTGAACGTTGCTTGTTCATGGTGAATATGACATAACAGTAGAAGAAATTTTGCTGCAATATAGATGAAAAATGTATTTAATTAATTTGTAATGTCATTGCAATTAATGAAAACTTACATCAATGTAAAGCTGAAACTGATCGAACAGCCGCTTGAGATCGCGTCGATTGCGATGCAGCATTGGCAGAAACTCCTCCTCGTGGAATTCGAGAATTTGTCCAATATTGCCCAGGAGCACATATTTCTTGCCGCGCAGCCCAATGGGCAAATCTTTGCGCTGGAATATGTTACCGTAGTTTGCAAGGCCTATCCTCAGATTCTCCACATAGGTCTCTTCGGTTTTGATGAGCTCATCTAGTATGGGCTGAATGTGTTTGAAGCTCTTGTCGCGTAGTTCAATCTCCTCTTCGACCTCTTCAGCTCTGCAATTAGATTTAAATGAAGAGGTGTCAAGTTAATTTCGTAAAATTTTTAAGGGTATACAAAATCATAATTTGAATCAAATTGATATTAACATTTCGTCGCCTGAGAAAACGAATGTCGTATGTTCCTTTGAATTCAATACCACATACGACAATCGTTTTCTCAGGCGACGATTTGTTGTAAATAAGTGCAGGCTTGTTTGAATGTTTGTTTGACGGGCACTCAGTCGCAGCAAAGCACTTGTTTGGGTCTTTTGTTGATCCCTACATTATGGTGTACCCAGTGGCGCACACGAAATTTCATTTTGGGGGTTTGCGTACAATTTTTGAGCTCGATTCCATTCGAAATCATATTTTGCACTAGCAATTTTATGTTTGTGGGGGGTTTGAATCCCCAAAACCCTCCCGGTTCCTGTGTGTGCCACAAGGTGTAACTATCCACAGGTAGTCGATGCCAACTTTCCTGCGAAAGCACTTGTGCGTTTCTTACAATTCTCATCTACTTCCTGAAGTAGATGAGGATTTAACCAGCTCGAGCTAGGAATCGAACCTAGGGCCTCTGGTATAAAAAGCCAGCGCACTACTCGCTGGACTATTGAGGCCTATCAAAAAAGGATTGATCTTTCCTTTTCCTTTCCTAAATTCTGTCGCCTATTACCACTGCAGTTAATCATCTTTGACTTTTCTAAACCTATCTTTGAACCCCTAAGAATCTTTAAATCAGCACTGGGTTGTGTGGATGTTCTGTAGGTTGGTGTCTTTGTTGATCTTATTTTGGATGATGTATGCGTTGCGACATGTTTCCGTTAGTCTGAGCTGGCACTGCTAGTAGTAATCTTATTGAATATGAAAATATGCTGTAATCTTCTCATCACAACAGATTGGAGTGTGAAGGAAATGAGCTTATCCGAAGGTGAAAGATTTGATTGGGTAATGCTGAAGTCATGGGAAAGAATTAGAAGTAGAGAAAATTTGGAAAAAAGGCGGGACCAAGCTTGGTAGGAATTTAACCTATGACCACTGGAATAGAGGCCCAAACAGACAGCACTAACCGATCCATTTGTAGCTAAATTGTGTAAATGATTTGCCTGAAAGTACCCTTTTACCCACGAAAGAAGGAATTGCGCTACGCAATTCCTATCTATTGAAATTTTTTAAACTTTTATACAGCAATTCTGAGATCAATGTCGTTCTGTGTGTCCACTTAATAACCGTTTGATAATCCTATGATGTACTGATCAGCCTCTCGGCTAGACATGAAAACAAGGATCCCTTTACTGTAGGGTGTAGGTGATGTTCAGCTATTTCGAAAGAATTCCGATTTCCAGTTTATTTTAAAACTAACAGCACAGCAGATTTATCTGTGATCAAAGATCTTAAATATCATGAAAATATTGAGAGGGTCCAAGACACAAGCACTTAGACCAGTGGTCATTAGACCTCGAAAAATAGCTCACACCTTGTCCTTGGAAACTTTCTAAATTTTAACTTGTAGTTCAGTTTCAAACTAGATCTATTTAAAATTTAATTTGAATTGTCTCTGTTAGTCTGTAATATCAGAATATAATAAATAAAAAAACTTAAGCAATTCATCCTTATAAAAAATAATAAAAATCGTAACTAGAAGACCAATTGCTAGTTTGGAATTTATATAACTTCCAAAGAGCGGAAATACGTCTGAAAAATTCCGCCTTGATTGATATATTTTTATGATTTCTTGTTATGATTAATTTTTTGTTCAGCGACAAATCAGTTGCAGAACAAAATGTACTTCAAGTTCTGAAACTATTTTACGATAAAATTAACTTTTTATGGCGCATGAATTGCATAAAAGTGTTGTTCTACACAAATGTCATTTCATATTTAAATAGTTTCATACTTACTCAGGCTGGTAGAGTGATTTGCATTTATCAATAATGGTTGCATTTTTGGTGCCAATTATTTCAGTCTTTGGTCGCGGCGTTGAGCGATAATTTCTGTAAAATAAACAAACACAAAGTTAATAGGTCGATTCATTCACAAACAAGTTTTTTCTAAAATTTACATATTTAATATATTTATTTATTTTTCATTAATTAGTTTTTTTTTTAACAAATTTCAAAGTCAATAAGGAAAACATAAAAGATTGCAAAATTCAACTCACACAACTAAACACTTTAAGTCAGGAATATTTTAGGTCAGTGTATTGTTTGAAATTGCATTATTTATAACCCAAAAGATGGCATTTGCCTCTTCAAACTCAGCTATCAAACTAACAAATAAGCTAAGCTTTCTAACGTGATATAAAAAACAAACTTTTAGATAGCCAAATGATCAGTTGAAATACAATAAATTTATATTATTGCGAGGTTTAAATTCAATTTCAAGAATTTCAATGAAGATTTTGGTTAATCTTCGATGAGTTCATGCATAATTTTTATTGGAATTTGCGGTGATTATAGTATTCGATTTTTCAACTTGTTGGTCATTATTTCATGTCTTTACGATAGTTACGACAGGCAGAACTATATTCTTTGTTTATTAATTGAAATGTTTCAGTAAAAGGTAAACCAAGTTTGTAACAAAACTTTATATTGGCTCTTTGTTCAATGTTAATTTTTGTACTCTCACTACAGACTCAATAACTTCGCTTCCAGTAAACCAAACATGATGAATTTTTTTCTAGAAAGTGGGAAAATATGTACCTAAAGAGGTACTGAGTATCATTCAGGTGGCATCTCCAGAAAGTGCAGTGTTGCCAAATACCTGAAATTACTTTCTCCTATATCTTAAAAAAAAACTGAAATTTCCTCCTAAAAATTAAAAAAACTCCCAAATTTTTAAAAATAATTATTGTCGTTAAAAACTAAGGAATTAAAATTCTCATAAAAAATAAAAAGTTATTAAGTTTTTTTTTATTGCAGCTTTTTTATTCATTCAGCTTCAGCTTAACAACAACTTAACACAAACAAAAAATATAGAAAGTGAGATCGACATGGAATTGGCTTTTTTAAAGTTCCTTCATTCATTGCATAAATTATACACTTTGAAGCATAAAATTTAATTAAATTAAAGTAAGCATTTTAGCTTTCAATATTCAAGGCTTCAGTGCCACTAATGATGTCAAATATCACAAACAATTCTTCCTCCTAAAAATTCTCCTGACAGACCAAGAATCTCCTAAATATAGGAGGAAATCTCCTGATCTGGCAACACTGTTTACTTTGCAATGCAGATGGTATGTCCCAAAATTTCATCAGGAGTTCACTGAGCCCTTTCAGAGAACAGAAAATTCTACTCAAACACTGGACAAACATTTTCGCCTTCAAAAGCTTGTCTGGTACTTATTACAGAAAACGTCGGAACAAAGGAAGGTTTTTCACTTTTCATTTAGTGATCTCTAAGCCCATAGACGGAATATTGAATCAAAAAAATATTGAATCAATGTAATATTGAATATATTTTTCAAGCTTCAATAATAAAAACTGAATTGCTGACGCCTGGTTGTGAATGTGTGTCTTAAAAAACTTCCATTGAACCAAACATCATACAATTTTTACTGGACAGTGGGGAAAGATGTACCTAAAAAAGAGCTAAGTATCATACAGATGGCGTCACCAAAAAGTAAAAAATAAAATAAAAAATATTTCAAAAGTCCTGTTCACAGTTCACTGAGTACTTTAGGGATTTAAAAAATTTAAAATTCTACTTAAACATTTGGCAAACACTTCTAGAGGTCGCTTGGTATTACCGGAAATATCGGAACATAGGGAAGTGTTTCATTATTCCCTTAGTGATCACATAGCCCATGGGCGTAATATTGAATCAATGTAATATTGAACATATATTTTAAGTTTCAATTAATAAAAACTGAGGTGCTTTGAAAAGCATTTAATAATACATATTTGTCTAAAAAATGTGTCTAGTATGCCCAAATTAAGTGGACCTCTTGAACTATTAGCTTCTAGATACACCCTCTTGAATTTTTTTCTTTGATTATAAATTTTATTTCCTCCCAACAATCTTTCTTCTTAGGCCCAAAACTAACTACTTTCAGTCGTTGTTTAAGCTGCAAAAAATTAAAAAATTAATATAAATATGTTTTGTTCAATACTGAGAAAACTCGTTTTTTGTATAAAAAATTGCAGGCAATTTTCCCTTCGTACAACTTAGCTCATTGTTGGCAACGCAATTAACGCATTTTCTCCCAACAATCTTTCTTCTTCGGCACAAAACTAAATACTTGTAGTCGTTTTTGAAGCTACAAAAAATTATATAACAAAATATGTTTTATTGAATACTGAGAAAACACAATTTTTTTTATAAAAATCGCATGCAATTTTCTCCTCGTACAACTTCGTTCATTATTGGCAACGCAATTAATAAACGAATTAATTCCATGCAATTGATAAGCATTCGAAAGCAAAGCAAACAATTTGCGCTCGCATTTATTTTGTGAAATCAAAATCACAGTGACGGCCCAACAACTTTCAAACAATTCTGTTGAATTTAGATAAAGGAAATTAACACTTTTTCCAATTTCCATGAGGTATTCCAACATTTAAGTTGCCTTTCAAGTTTAATTACATAGAATTCTGGAACTTTGCCAGCGGCAATTAAATATTTACAAACAACAAACGTCACAAAATTTATACAACTAAAACTTATCGTATACCAATGACTCATTCATTTCATTGTAAATGTTGTACTCGTACACATGTGTTTGGTCACTTATAGTCCTTCGTTCTTCGTTCCATCGAGGTTGAACATATAGCGCCGCATTGATAAGCCATAAAAATGTTGCTATTAATGTTTATGTGTGTGTGTCTGTGAAAATGTGCGGAAATGCGAGCAGAAACTTACCCGCACTTATCGCTTTGTCACTTTATCTGCTTAGAACAAAAGAAAAAAAGTCAAGCAACCATTTAATGGCGGCCATTTGTTATCAGATTGCGAGCGTGCTTGGTGCGCCGCCGATTAATCACATCTGGCGGCAGGCGGCGCCGCGTGCGTGTGCAATGTTTGACGGCGGCAAAGGCCAGCTAATTGATAACATAATGGAAATGCCGAAAATGTGTTTTCATAATTATGCATTTTGCTTTGTGGTGAACCCCATTCTGCAGCTGCAAATCGGAAACGCTTAAGCAGGTTTTGCACACACACAATTTTAACGAGTTGAGCTAAAGTTGACTGCAAATGTTTTGACGTCATTGAAATGGTTTGTTGTTGTTGTCAATATTTACCTTGAAAAAACACACTTGAGAATAAAAAGGTCGGAGTATATGTTGATTTTTTTACGCCCACATGAACTGCGCTCAGTTTGTGAACACAAAACATTTGACTTTCCAAACTCGTAACGCAGTTGCCGGGGCAGACTTTGTAACAATTTAAAGGTGGGCGAATTATTTCAGTGGCAGTCAAACATTTGAAATTTGCACTCGAAGTGTGGAAAACATCTGCGCATGATCACTGCCGCTTCTTTAGAACCAGCATTGGTGAACTATGGAGCATTCGGCTGGGCAATCATGCTGCATCTGAAGTCTGCAGACCATGCAACCAGACTTGAAAGCGAAATCAAGCATATGTCTGAGTACCTTTGGATGATGCAAACGTCGAAGCAAAGGGCCTTGTGTGGAAAGTGCAACAGCAAACATAATAGAGAGCAGATGATTTCAATAGAAAATATTTAACCATCTTCACTATCTGAGTTTTTTTTATAAACTTGTAGAGAAACCAACTGTTCTGGCATCTGGATCCACCTAAAATTGCTTTCTTACTTTTTGCTTTTATGCTTATAAGCATTTAAGAAAATCTTAAGATTTTTTTACTTGTAATTCTGAAGCTATTCCATGCCAAGAATTTTAATTGTATAGGTAACACCACATCTCCTCGTCCAATGCCCACACCATTTTTTCATTCGAATGGTGCTTCTAAGTAGAAAGTATGAGTGTCATTGACAGGGAAAGGATTTTGTGGAAATTGCCTTTTTTGTTTGCTGCTAGATAGAGCATTTCTGATCTCCTGATTAGAAATATACCACTTTTATTTTGCCTTTTTTTTGTCTTAAAAAGGCAGTTTGCCTTTTTCATCCATAAATGCCTTTTTTAGTGCCTATTTTACCTATAAATGCCACAAAATGCCTTTTTCAAGATTTGTTGAGCGCCTTTTTATTTTTCTTTCGTTTTTAATATTTTCCACCTTAAGTGGCAACATTGCAATTTCGTTAACTTATCGATGTTTTTACATTGATTTGATCATTCTTAAGCCGTTATTTTTTGTTGTGCAGTAGAAAATTTAAAGAAAAAAACATGCCAAAAATAAAAAAGTTCGGTTAGCGCAAAAATTTTATTTATTTTTTTGTGATACAAGTACGGCTTTTATGCTTTTATATGAGAAGTTAAAATATGAATTTAAAATATGTGCCTACATTTCAATTAAAATATCTTAGTTTTAGTTTTTAAACTATCTTTGAAAACCTTGATGTTCCTTTTCTTTTACAAAAAACGAGGTATAAATATTGTATGTTGCATACCCCCTTTCCCCATTCCCCTTATTTTTTAGATTTTCTAGTATTTTTGTCTTATTTTTAAATGCCTTTTTTTTTGCCTTTTTAACAGTTTTTAATGCCCTGTTTTGCCTTTTTAGGCAGTTTTTAGTGCCTTTTTCTGCCTTTTTGGCAGTTTTTAGTGCCTTTCCGTGCCTTTTTTGCTATTTTATTTTGCCTTTTTATAGGTTATAGGTTTTATAGGTTTTTAGAGATTTACTGCTACATTTATTAGGTTCTTGGTCTTTTAAAAGAATTTTTAGTAGGAAGAATTTTTTAGGACAAAGTTTAGGAGATTTACATTTTATGAAGAAGTTTACAAAAGTGATTTTAATGGTGACAGATTTGACATCATTAGTAGCACTGAAGTCTTGAATATTGAAAGCTAAATTGTTTAATTTAATTTAATTTAATTCAATTTTATGCTTAAGTGTATAATTTTTTCAATGAAAAAAGGAAGTTTCCAAATCGAATTTCATTCCGATGTAAGTTTTCATATAATATGTTTTGTTTGTGTTAAATTGTTGTTAAGCTGAAGCAATAAAAAGTCTACGATGAAAAAAGATACCTAAATATTTTTGTATTTTTTATGAGAAATTTAATTCCTTAGTTTATATTGACAGAAATAAAAAAATTTAAAGAGATTTTTTAAATTTTTGGAAGTAAGTTTCATTTTTTTTTAAGATTTCAAATCAATCGGTCAAGTCGATTGATTCCTTGATTTCGTTGTAAGACCTTAGAACCCACTATTGACGTGCCACTTTGTTTCGAACTGATGTGGCGTACTTGGTTGCAGACGGACCTACATACATACAAACATGTTTGTCAATATTGGTCTTGGCAGGAGTAAATATAAAATCACTCCGACCGCTCATCAGATCTGAAATTTATTCGTCAACGTAGGTACAGACGAGGTTCTTTCACCCAGACATGTTTGCAACTGTATTCGAAACTAAGTATGATGTCTGCAAAGGGCTTAAACGCTTAAATTTTCACCTGAAGCACTGACGTCTTTATTCAACTTAATCTCCTTGGGGAGGCCAAAGACATTTTAACTACAGGGACATTTATTTGTATGGACGTAACTCAACTTAATACCCGCTTACAAAGCTCTTCTCAGACCTCTTTTTCAATTTAATATCCTTGTTGAGGCCATATATTGTTATTATTGGGACACTATTGGGAACTATTCATCTAAATAAGTACTTATGCTGTATTTGGTGAAAATGTGGCGCTCACTTTTGGAATTGGGTTTATAACTTCATTACTTATGGTATGATCCAGTATATACAAACTACGACAAAATATGGGTAGTCTTTGATAACAAATAAAAAAAATTATAAGTCGATTGCTCAGCTAGTACACTTGAAGGTCTCTAAGGCCCATTATGAAGTATGACAAGGCCCGCTGAGTGGCACAAGTGTCCTCGTATCTCTTGTCTTCAGTAATGATCGTAACCAACCTGAGCTTATTCGAATTTGCTAAAATCTCCCAGTTTAGTTTGAAGTGTCGGGCCGTGGCACATTAAAAATTAGGATTCGAGGTTGATGGAAACTACCGAAATATTTATAAAACTAGATTCTTAGTAGCTTTAGCTTAGTAGGTGATGCACTGAATACCGATCTACACAATTTTCTCGCCAAGTCCAAATGGTTCCCAAAAAATCCCGTCTAGATCTACAGGGATCTCAACAGATAGAGAAGGACACCGGTATTTTTAAGAACGAAGGGATTCACAGTGGACCCAATGGGGTCTCCGGGTGAAAGTGCATGCCACGCACTCCCCTTCTTTAACCTAACCTAACCTAGGAGCTTTTTCAGTTAACCCTAATTCCCAGAATTTTAAAAGTAACGTAAACCCAGAAGTGAGACTGTCAGGATTATATGAGCTAAATTACTGAAAACATTTATTTAAAAAGTACAAAAACTGTCTAAAATGTTAAATTAATAAATGCATTATAATACTAACATTCCATTAGAGGATTACATAAAATAATGGAATCGGAAATCTTTTGGATTTATCACCATTTGAAATCTTCAGTGAGACTGTGAGGCTCACTTCTGGAAATTAAGGCTAAAGAACAAATAGTAGAAAAATTATTGAATCTGAAAACAGAGACGACCAATGCCATTAGAAAATTTGCTTTTTCTATTCATATTATTATTACAGCTATTCTATTTTAATAAAATTAAATTTGATTGCAGCTGCATTTGCTACGCATGACTTCACATTACTACAAATTATAACATAAAAAAAATTTAAAAACTCGAATGCAATGCAACACAAGTGGGTAAGTTTCCTATTATGTCAAGCCCTGAATAGCATTGAAATCAAAATTAATTGCAATGACAACAAAAACAAAAAACTAGGCAAGCCACAACACAACCGTCAACAACGAGCTCAGCTGAGCAATCAAAAATGAGTACAACAACTCGGTATTTGAATGGTACGTGAACCAGTACGCCCAAACACATTTGAGACGACAATAAAAACGTACAACAACAAACAATAAACGAGTATAATAACAACAAAAGACAAATAACAAAAAACATACAACAAAAACACAGACAGATAATAAACAACGCCATGACGTCATTTTGCAACACCTTCGACAAGTGCAGGCAACAACTGCTACCATTTAATAATAATAACAAAAACACAACAAATTGGTGTGAAGAGCACAAATCAAAATGCAGAGCTGAAAACGCGTTTGACAAACCTGCCTGTCGTTGACAACAATTGCGACAACAATTGGCCAATTAGCTACATTTAGCCGCAACTGTTGCTGCTTTTGGGCAAACAAACAACATGGCAACAATGCGCCAAAAACACTTGTGGCCATATTGGTGGGAATGTGCAAGTGGAAAAAATTGATGGAATTTATAACGAGTGGCACTTGCAACAAAATTCGTTGATAAGATTGAAATCGATTGGTGTGGAGAGGCGAGTGGCATTGACTTTGCTTTTCTAAAAGAGCGAAAAAGGAAAATTTAACTGTAATTTTTAACTGTAACGTTTTACACACTAACCCTCAAAAATCAAGTTTTGTAGGAATTTTTAGTACCAATTTTGATTAAGAACGAAATAAACACTTAAACACATTTTTAGTTTTGGCTTAATTCTGGCATTCAAGTTAATTTCTGAGCTTTGATGTATTCAGAGACCTATAGTAGAATTTTATGGCGAATATTTTCGTGGTACATTTTGTCCTTAAAAAGTCCTGTTTTACAGGACATTTTTGGCATTTTAGAAAAAAGGGTCAAATTTACCCATACAAATAGGAGCTACAGGGTTAAAATGCTCCACAAAAATATTCTTCGTAGTATTTTACATCAAATTGCTGAACACATCATATACCTAAAATGTGAGGTTACTTGGTTTTCGTATGCCGATTCACCATAAGAATGTGCAAAAAGGGAAAAACTTTGACCCCCCTAAAAAAAAATTCAGACGTAAACTTTCGAAACGCCGATACACGTATATTTTTTTTTGGGCCCCTCTACCAGAATCCGTTGTCAAAACCTTGTTATTTTTTTTGTGTTGTACATTGTTATTTCTCATTTGATGTGCCTTCACTATATTTCAAGTCAATTGGCGCATTAAATCATGTTTGCCCATACAAACTCTTAACCCATCGTTGACCACGTCAGATTTTTATTTTCAAAGAAATAAAAAACACGTGCCAAATTCTTTCCTACCAAGAGTGCTTTCACCATATTTGAAGTCAATTGGCCCATAAGATCTTTTTTCTCCTTAAAAACTTTTAACCCATTGTTAACCCCGTTAATTTTTATTTTCAAAACAATTAAAAACACGTGTCGAATTTTTTTTCACTAAAAGTACTTTCATCAAGTTTGAAGTCAAAAGGCTCATTAATTCATGTTTTTTGACCATTAATTCATGTTTTTTGACCGTTTCTCCATATAAACTTTTAACTCGTCGTTGACCACTTCAGATTTTGTTTTTCGAACAAATAAAAAACACAAGCGCCACTACAAATCTTGCTATCTTCCTGACTGACTTGCTATCTTTGCAGTAGAAAACACCGAAGAAAAAACGTGAAGCCCAGAATCTACAATAAATTTCCAGGCAGAGAGAAATTTGACAGATATTGACAAATGAACTACGAGACCGTTTCTTTCTCTCTGTCTTCAGAATGCTAACCACAACTAAAGTTCTTATAGTTCTTATATTCTTATTTATGGGTTTAATTTAAGTAGGCACCAACAAAATAATATTTTTAGAATTGAATTCAAAGCAAATTACAAACATTTTACTGCTATCCCCAAAATAATTCCCAATAATTTGCAGCGATATCAGGGAAAGTTTGTGTTCTAATTGAAGTCTACGAATTGGGCGCGTTTGATCAAACCCCTGTTTCTTTAATAATGGTTAAATAAAATCAAAAAGTGATAATTTTGTATTTTTCCATAAATATTAAATAATGTTTCTGTAATTAACGAATATTGATACAAAATTTATTTAACCCGTTTTAAGCTAAAATTGTTCAAAAGTAAACTAGCTCTAGAACTCTAACAAAGAGGCGTGGTGACTTCAAATGTCGTGTGCACACTTCGTAAGCAAATGTTCCATGATTTAAATACCAAAAAGTAATATCGAGACACATGGTAAAATTCGGGGTCGAAAGGGTTAATTTTTCAAATGTCACGCATACGCACCCGTTGCATCGTTGCCTTCGCGCCACCAGTGCGTATACGTTTTCTTAGTATGCATTCGCAACTCACCTTTGAAAATCTTTGGAGCTCTTCTTTGCGCTGCTGTCGCCGCCACTGGAGCTACTCGCATCCTGACTCACACACAGTCCACTGTTCACTGCCGCCACCGTGGCGCCGTCATTGCTTATGCTGCGCCGCACCGACTCCACTTTGCCAAAGTCATCGATGCCAAATTCCTGTGCATTGGTCGTGACGCCCTCATCGCCGTTGTGCGTCTCATAGCCGGGCAGCGGCGAGGGTGCTGCATCCTCGCGCAGTTCGTGCGCCTCCTCGGGCAGTTCGTACTCGCCCGCCGTCGCAGTCCTCTGCACGCCATCGCCGTCGTCCTCGGCATAGTCCGAAAAGTCGTCGACATCGTCCACCGAACGCTCCTCATCGATGCTGGTGTGAAAGGAACTGGACGTCGTCGACTGGTTGACAGCGCGCTCGGGCGTTGTGTTGTCCTCAGCAGCGCCGCAACTGTTGGTGCCCGGTTTGCGCAGCATTGGTGGCCGCACGCGCCACTGCGCAGGCGACGGGGGCGTGTCGGGTGATCGCTGCGCGCGCGTCGGAAAGCGACCGCTCTTCAAAAGGATGCACTGTTCAGCGTTCAACGTCTCGAAGCGGTGCACCTTCTGTCGCACGCCCAGCAGCGCCGGATCGGGCGTGTGTGGCTCGGCGTCGTTGTCACTGGTGCCGGCAGTATCGATGGGTGGCAGCATCTTGCGCATCGAGGCGCGATTGAAGCCGTTCTCAGTGTCCGAGTTGACTGAATACGAGAACTGCAGCGAGCTGGAGCCGGTGAGCGCGAGCGAGCCACTGCTGCCGCTGCTGCTGCTGCTGTGGCTGTGCATGTGGCTGGCCTTCGACGCGTGGCTGCCGCTCAGCGAATCCACCGAGCTGTGGCTCTCGACGCTGATGCGGCGCCCCGAGCGACGCTTGTTGAAGTTACGATTGCTCAGGTTGCGCTCGCGGCGAAAAGGACGCGGACTCTCGTCGTCAGCCATGTTGTGTGCGAACCGGAAGCGGTGACTGTGATCTAAGCGCGTGATTGCAGCACTGTAGCTAAAAGCGAAAAATCACAAACTTGTTTTGAAACTTTTATTATTATTTGTATGCGTTTTGTGTTTTTTACGAGTTATTTATTATTATTTTTTCTTGCGTTCGTGTCAGCGTGTTGACGCCGCCGACTCGGCACTGAAACGTTGCTAAATCTTTGAAAAATTTTTTTATCACAATTGCGTTGGGCGCGTTGACGGCACGTCTGTCTGGCATTTAAAGTGATCTTTGTTTTTTGCAGTTTCGTCTTATTTTATTCTGCGCATTTTGATCTTCACTGTTCCACAATCTGTTTCACGCGCGCTCTCCTATTTATCGCAGTGCAAGTTACACGCGCCGTCAGCCCAACCGAACGCACACTCTGTACTGTCGTCGCGCTCGTTGTTGCCGTTGTTATTGCCGCTTACCAACTAATTAAAACATTCAAGCTTTTTCCGCTATTTCGTGGCGCAAGTTAATGCGGCGATATTTTAAATTAAAATTTATCTCGTCTTTTGTTTGCGCACTGACGGGGCTACGTCACACACACACACACACACGTACACACATACACACAGCCGCTCATAATCGCGCTCGCAACGCCAGTAGCGGCCATAAAATGGCTTTTGCCTCATTTATTTTTAATAAATTTATCGTAATTCTCAATACTTGCTCATGATTTTTGCTCATTTTGTTGTACACTTTTCGTGTTTGCTTCTTTGCCGCCTTCGGTTCATGTCGCGCTTTGTTATCGTCTGGCGTTCGCTCGTTTTGAACAATATTTACATTTCGCTTTTACCGACACAGTGACGTCGAAAAATGTTCGCACACTTTACTCGGCCACCAGTGCACCTGTGTGGACTTGGTTATGATTAATTGCGGGCATTAGATAACATTAGTAAATATTGTCTTTGCATTCGCGAAATATAAACAAAGTGACTATTTAGCTGAAAGTCAGACTTTCATCACGTGCCCGACGCAAGTAGTGGGACGTCAGTCAATGTTGCATAATGTGCCGGGAATTGCTTAGTCATAGTCGAGCGTCGAGTTTGCGTTGAATTTTTAGCTGTTAAAAAGCACTTGGAACTATTCCAAGGCTTACTTTTGATGTTCATTTAAAGCCTGGACTGAACCAGTGTTGCCATATACCTTAAAAGACTTTCTCCTAAATCTTAAAAAAATACAGAAGTTTCTTCCCAAAAGTTAAAAAACTTTCCTAAAATTTTTTTTATAATTTGCGTCATTTACTTCTCATAAAAAAATAAAAATATATAGGTGCATATAATTTTTTTTAATGCAGCCTTTTTTATTCATCTTCAGCTTAACCCTTTCGCTATTTTGTTGCCATATGGCAACATGCTACTTTGTGGACGTCTGTATCCTCTATGGTTGCAAGAATACATTGTTTTGTTGGTCCTCAGAATAGTTTGAAGTTTTAGGAAAAATACGAAATTAATAAACTGAATATTTAAGTTTAAAGAAGAGAAGTATACACTTTTTTTAATGGTATATCTTGACATAGTAAAGGAAGAAGAAGCAGGAAAAAATTAGAGAACTTTTTAATTTGACGTTTTCTTTCAATTTAGATACTTTTTTTTTATTTTGGCTGAAGTAAATGAAGAAACATTCAAATTTTCGTTATGGGTAAAAAGTTTTATGTTTAAGTAATTATTAAAGCCACAACCATCTGGTTTCTCTTATAGAAAAACACTCTAAAATACAGGGTCCGAGTATAAAAATTAAAAAATTTCTTATGGAATGTTGCTAATGTAACCACGTTAAAAGTTTTATGTTTAAGTAATTATTACAGCCACAACGATGTGGTTGCTCTCATAGAAAAACACTCTAAAATACAGGGCTCGAGTATAAAAATTACAAAATTTCTTATGGAATGTTGCTAACATAACCACATAGAAGCCTAAGACGTAAAATTTAAAATTTTAACTTCCCCAGTAAAAACCTGTAGCGAAAGAGTTAACAACAAAAATTTAACAAAAACAAAACATATAACACATGAATTAAACAAAAAGTGCCATTTTTGGCGGGATTTTATTTTGACAGCAATAAGTGAGAACGAGATACACAATTTTAACACAATAGGGTGCTTTGACTATTAAAATAGTTGTCAAAATATGTTTTGTTGCCATTGTTCCCAATACATCATACTTCGTTATCTAAAAATCTCCCAAAAATCCACTAAGGATCCGGAAAATCCCCTAACATGAAATATAAATCCCCCAAACTTTCTCCTATACAATTGTTCTTTTTAAAAATTCTCCTAAACTGCTAAGAATCTGCTAATTCTAGGAGGAAATCTCCTGATCTGGCAACACTGAACTGAACTCTGCTTAGAGACAAGTAAAATCGTATCATGAAAAAAATTGCTCGTTGGATTCACGTTCTGTCAAAAATAAAACGTGCTAACCAGCAGTTAGCACTTAGTTAGTTTAGACGTTAACTGAAATTAAGCTGTGCTTAGGGATGAATCAACTCTTCTTATAAACGAAAATTTCTCGTTGGATCCACGTTTTGAGAGGAATACATCGTGTTAATCAGCAGTTAGCAGTTAGTTACTTTTGATGATCACTTAAAGCCTAACTGAACTTAAACTCTGCTTAGGGACGAATCAACTCTTTTCGTAAACAAAAATTGCTCGTAGAATTCACCTTCTAAAAAGAATGAATTGTGTTAACTAGCAGTTAGCAGTTAGTTAATTTTCATGTGCACTTAATGCCTAACTAAGCTTAAACTCTTTGGGGCGAATCAGTAAAATCACTCGTTGGATCCATTTTATGAACAGAGTTGAGAATGTGTTAACCAGCAGTTAGCAAGTCCAAGCTCAAGTTATATTTAGGTATAACTGGTTGGCCTCGAATGGCCACACATAGACCCTTATTGGGTCCTTAGTGATGCTAAATGGAGATCCGTTTATGAGTTGTAGTAGTTGTAATTATAAAACTTTGGTCAGAATATGAACGTTTGAAAATGCAACGGAAACACATTCATGGACCGTGATTCTTCATGGTCCTTGTATTTTAAACTAAATACGAATAGACTTTTCAGCTTTTCGCAACAATATGGCAATTTAGTAAGCAAAGTGATTGCAAATTTTGATTAATGTCCGGCCTTGGGAGGGTTAAATTCTCGATCTTTCACCATGATTAATGTTCTAAACCACCAAAAGCTAAATTAAAACTGCACTACACATGTTTGCTGGATTATTTTTAGCATTTGCAACAAAACATTTTGACTATTTAAACTCAATTTCATAATTTTTTGTTCACATTTAATTTATTTAAATTAAAATGTATTTAACGAAGTAATTCAAGTATAGGTACTGGAAATATATGTGGGGCCGTTCGGCAAAGTTATTTTATTTATTTAATTGTTTCGGTTTTCACAAAAATTCATGCGCGTCGCGTCGCGTCTTCGTTTCGACTGTCCTTTGTCTTTAGTACGTTCGTCCAGTCCGGGTTGTCTTACCGTCCGTCCGCCCGTGTTGCCGTGCTGGCTGTAGTTCCGTTCCGTCAGGGTTGTCTGACTGTCGGTCCGTCGCTCCTACATATATGAACTATGTTAAAAAATGGTGACTTAAATTTTCACAGAGATTTGGGAGAGATTTGAACACCCAAATCTCATACCCCCTTTCGTGTGCCACTGTTTTCCCAACATATGTTGACATTATCAACAATTTTCCATAATTAGTTTGTTTTCGGATGATATAAAGGTCAAACGTGTTTTGTTGTGTTTGGCGATTTTTTGCTATCGAAAGAAATTGACCGAAGAATCTTTCATTCCATTGACCCATGTTTCGTTATCCTTTTGAGACAAATCTCGTAGATATCAAATTTCAATTCGATTGGATTAATAGATCTTGAGATATCAGAGAAATGATACAAATACGTTTTGAAAAAACCTTTGGAAGTTCTTTTTAGAAGGATAATGCTTCTTCTAATGTTCTCTGGAACAAAACCCAATAAAAACAATTTCTGGAAATAATATTTAATAGTAAATATTGCCAGCATGACACGTTCGAGAGCTTACAAATGACTATGTATTATTGAAGCTTGGAATCTAAACAATGATTCAGCGCACATGGGTTATGTTTAGTGTCCGACCGAAACCACTTTTTTGAGCCGAAACCGAAACCGAATATTCGGTTTTTTTTAATATTCGGCCGAAACCGAAACTTTTAAGTTGAAATAAAAATCACCATATCAAGCACTTTTTTCAACAAATGAATTTTACATTAAGTAAATAAAGAACAAACAAACAAACATAGCATAAATAAATAAATACTTATTAAAAAAACACCCTTTCGTACCTTACTCGCTAATATTCAAAAATTAAATAATTTAATATTATATGCTTAAAAAAGAAGTTTAATTACATTGGCATCTAAATTATTCCTCCTTTCACTATATATCTGCTACACAATAAAATGTAAAAAATATTCTAGAAAGTTTCGGTTTCGGTTATTCGGCCATTTTTTGGCCGAAACTGAAACCGAAACCGAAACCACTTATTTGGGCCGAAACCGAAACCGAATATTCGGTCGGACACTAGTTATGTTAGATTAGGTTAGGTAGGGTGCATGCGGCACAGACCGCACTTCCACTCGGAGACCGAAATGGCCCATTGTGAATTCTCCGTTTTTCCTTCTTCTTTTTTCCTCTGGAGCTAACCAACAGTCACAATCCGGACCAGTTCGATTATAAGAAAAAAGTTCATAATAACAGAGAGAAGATCCAATATTTTAACTTTTATCGGTTAGCCAGGTCCGTCTGTAATCTTGATCCCAGAGTACCGAGTCGGCATTCCTCTTCTTCATCTCCGCAGCTTCTGCAAAGAGTGGCGGTTTCAGGGGGGTTTGGGGGTTGAAACCCCCCGAAATATTAGGGTCGACTTTAAAACTATATACAAATTATAGCATTTTATGAATACTAAAGAATTACTTTTTGAAACCCCCACTAAAATATTTTTCTGAACTCGTCCCTGTCTGCAAACATCACTGGACGATAGGGGCCATTCGATAAGCTTAGATTCAATAGCGCCGTATCCGGTGCTGACTTCAATGAGCTGCCGAATGGAGGCTCGGCTCAGGAACAGCGAAAGGAAGGACCATTGTGCCCGACAGATACTACAATTGATCCTGCTATGCCATGTGGACTCAATGTCTTCTTTGGTCAACCTATCATCTCACATAACTGTTGAAGAAACTATGGCGAATCGAATTTTCGAGCTTATTCAAAAGAATTCAGGTGCAACGAAGAAATGAGATGAAGAAATTATTTGATAGTTTTTGTCTTCAAGTCTTTTGTCTAACAGGTTTTTATTGCTGTTTATAGTTCAATAGTTCACCACCAAAAACTAAAATTTAAAATTGCAGCTTTAAATAAAAAATTTTAAACAATACCTTTACGTAAATATCTTAAAAATCTCTTTCACTCCGCATCATTCGATTTTTTTATATTTCTTAAATCGTTCACTAAAGGCAAACATTTGGCGCGTCTATAGCTGTGCTCGCCAGTGTAATAACCAGGGAAAGGAATTTGAGGACCTAAAAACCTATAAAAAAGGCAAAATGAAATAGCAAAAAAGGCACGGAAAGGCACTAAAAACTGCCTAAAAAGGCAAAATAGGGCATTGAAAACTGTTAAAAAGGCAAAAATAGGCATTTAAAAATAAGAAAAAAAATACTAGAAAACCTAAAAAAAAAGGGAAACGGTATGTATTTTTTAATAATTTTATTTCATCTGACGTATGCAACATACAATATTTATACCTCGTTTTTTGTAAAAGAAAAGGCACATCAAAGTTTTCAAGGTTTTAGGTTTGCACTAACCGAAGTTTTTGATTTTGGCATGTTTTTTTCTTTAAATTTTCCACTGCACAATAAAAAATAACGGCTTAGGAATGATCAAATCAATGTAAAAACATCGATAAGTTAACGAAATTGCCACTTAATTTTTTTTTAGTTTCAAGGTATTTTTGCGAAACAAAAGGGGGAAAATATTAAAAACGAAAGAAAAATAAAAAGGCGCTCGACAAATCTTGAAAAATGCATTTTGTGGCATTTATAGGTAAAATAGGCACTAAAAAAGGCATTTATGGATGAAAAAGGCAAACTGCCTTTTTAAGGCAAAAAAAGGCAAAATAAAAGTGGTATATTTCTAATCAGGAGGACCTAATTCGTGCTCATTTTCAAACATAAATGCTCTATCAAGCAGCAAACAAAAAAGGCAATTTCCACAAAATCCTTTCCCTGGTAATAACATAAATTAAGTGCTTAAAGTAAAAATGCCAAAGTCCATTTTATATTATGTCATTTTTTTATCATTAGAAATAGTAAAAAAACACGCCATAATACCCGAAACTGACAAAACTAATGAACCATTTTACATTTGGAATTAATCTGAAAAGCTTTTAAGAACCAGTAAAGATTGCAGCGAGCCTCCAATACTTGAAGGCCATAACATTGTCAGTGTATACTGTAACTCCCACCGCATTGTTGGCAACACATACACGCAATGTGTGTCAACCATGTACGCAGCCACTTCACCAACACAAAATTCATACAGTTAGACCGCAAAAAGGTACACAAAAACCCCCGTACTTATTATTGTAGCTTTTGATGATTAACAACGCCATACGAGTGGCTCTAACTATTTATAGATTTTCAATTGTTTAACTTGATAACAGCTGCTAGTGGCGTCTGCACAATGGCGGCCACCTACTGGCCACGTTTGTGCCGCAAAGCAAAATCGAACAAAATCGACAATAATGAGTGTATTAACAAATGAATTGAAAGTCTGCGGTCGATTGCAATTGGGTCAGTGCATACTTAGTTGAAAATGTTTTCATTCAAATATAAACCAAATTTTAATCGGTACACAAGCAGCATTGACACTAGTTGCACATTGGCTCGTCACTACATCCGCTCGAAGAACGGATGTGTGCAACCACTTATGGCCGATCTTGAAGTAAAAAGCAATTTCTACGTTGGTCGCTGTGCTGATTTTAGAAGTCTGCAATTGACCAGCTATGTGCCGATATTTGGGCCTATTGCGATATAGCACGTTCTGCATCTGATTTTTCAGTGTCAGCTGTTGATTGGCGGCCGTAGTGACTTTGTGATTGCCGCTAAAACGATACGTGTGCTGGCATTTAATTACAACATCCGCATTTCATTATTTATGGCATTTTGGCATTTTCGCTTTGGCCACTATTTTCGCTTACAGCGGGAGTAATTTTTATCAGGAAATTTTGTATGTGTTTGTGTGAGAAATCTTGTACTGATATATACATACATATATGAGAAATATTTGTTTTGTTCTGCTAATTATAAGTAAGCTGATAAAATTGAAATTCTTTCGCTACAGTTATGAGTCATGGATACGAGTACATAAGCCAGTAAGATATGAGTACATACGAGTAACTACGTCAAGGGAAGCAGTAACCCTGTAACAACTTGATTGTGCTTTTCAAAGTATCGACTTATAACAACAACGTCTTTATAATGAGTTTATGAAACATATTGTTTGTAGAAAGAGAATATTGGCGGATTGAGCTAGTGACTGTAGTGCAACTGAGTCAACCTTGTGATGATTGGTAGCATTTGACTCGAAGAACTAATGTTGCCAGATACCTGAAATGACTTTCTCCTAAATCTTAAAAAAATACTGAAATTTCCTCCCAAAAGTTAAAAAAATCTCCTACATTTTTTTATAATTTGCGTAATTGTAAAGGAATTAAACTTCTCATAAAAAATAAACATATATGTATACATATAATTTTTTTTAATGCAGCCTTTTTTTATTCATCTTCAGCTTAACAACAAAAACTTAACAAAAACAAAACATATAAAAAATGAATTAAATAAAAAGTGCCATTTTTGGCGGGATTTCATTATGACAGCAATAAGTGAGAACGAGATAGAACGAGCTTACGTTTTTTAAGCTTAAAAATTGTTAACACTATGGTGTGCTTTGACTGTTAAAATAGTTGCCAAAATATGTTTTGTTGCCAGTGATCCCCATACATCATACTTCGTTACCCAAATATCTCCCAAAAATCCACTAAGTATCCAAAAAAATTCCCTAACATAAAATATAAATCTCCCAAACTTTCTCCTAAACAATTCTTCCTCCTTAAAATTCTCCTAAAAGGCCAAGAATCTCCTAAATCTAGGAGGAAATCTCCTGATCTGGCAACACTGCGAAGAACGCAAAGAAGTTAGATTGTGTCACCAGCTCATTCCCATATTTTCTGCCCCTTTAACTGAGATAAACGCCCCGCGCGTTCTTGAAACCATGACGCTCTTTTTAGTGGCCTCGTCATCCACATATGTGTTGCAAATGACGTCTGTGGCTGACGTCTAGAGGTGTCACCTTTTATGACACAAGTACTCACAATTCATGCCTCATACCGTAATTTTGTTGCTTTTGAAGATTTTATCTTGTGCCGGTTTTTGTTGGCACAACTGATAACACTTCAATTAAAATTTTATTACATTCGCATTCGGCAAAAGAAGATATGTCAAAGTCTGAGAGAAAAAATTAAAGGTTTGCCAAAGGATATATGTATAGGTTAGGTTAGGAAAGGAAAAGATTATGTATAGGTTAGGTTAGGTTTGACTAAATATGCTATAACGATTGGTTGTTATATCATAATCGGACAATACGACTTAACTGAGTGTGAGAAACCAATTCTATGTATTTTTACTTACTTACTATAGCCCTGATTCTCAGCTATGACGCATTAGATAGAAAATAGAAGATTAAATTATATAAATTAAATTGCAAGAAAAAGGAGGCAAGTCAAGGAATAAAGAACAATGAGATGTCTTT
The DNA here is from genome assembly GCA_964056695.1 of Melieria picta. NCBI lineage: Eukaryota > Metazoa > Arthropoda > Insecta > Diptera > Ulidiidae > Melieria > Melieria picta. Next base: position 108,672,079 of record OZ057400.1, on the reverse strand, counting down.
TGCAAAGAAATTAAAAGAAAAATAGAACAGGGATTAGAATAAGAACAAGGATAAGGATAGCAATTAGGTTAAGGACAAGGATATAGATTTGGGATAAGGCTGACCATAAAGACAGATACAAGGATAGAGAACCGATATGAGAAGTAAAAACTGGTAATACCACAATCAATTGAACTCAAGACTTGCTAACTCATTGAACCAGTTAGAGCTTTTTGCGGAGTTTAGTAGTCGGTCAATGGTTCTATCAGCTGGATCTCCTAAAATGTCGAAGAAGAAGCTGTCCAGGTGGGATTAATAGTAAATCTCAAAAAAAATTCTTGCAATGTTGCAAAAAAGTGAAAAAAAATCGAGAACTTCAAATGTTAAGTTGAATTGAAAGAAGTGAGAAAGCAAATCAGAGGAAATGGAAACAAATTGGAACGAAATAAAAACTAAAAGGAGGGGTATACATGAAAACTAAAAAGAGGAGCAGAGTGCAAAAAAAAAGGACTAAAAATAATTAAGATTTTGACTCAAGGCTGTTCCAAAATTTTACATTATCTAGTAAACTCATTTGTAAAATGTAACTCTAGTGTTTTAAATTAACTTCTTTTGAATGCCAACTTCAGCTTTTAATAGAAAAATTTCATGAAGACAAGACTGATTTTAAAAATATTTAGTTCCTTGGTTTGAAAGAAGTTTTCAAATATGCGTCGGATGAAAAGTATGGAAATTTTAGTGGAACTAAACGTTAGACTAATCGACCAATATATGTTTGTAATTTTTGTGGCCAAAAACAACAACACTAATCATGCTGTATTCATAGGACTGGGCCCCCTGCGACTTTTTGCTGGAGATTTGCAACGATTGAGGATCAGTGTTGCCGTTTTGGTCCAATTGGACCATAATTGGTAGCTTCGTTTCATAAATTAAGGCTTTTGTAGGTTGGTTGGTTTGTTGTGATTTTCAAGAAATTTTGGTAGGCAACACACTGCATTAATAAATTTTCTATTAATTTTTGTATGATTTTAAAATGAGTCTGTATGTATTTATATATTTTATGTTAATTTTAATGTAATACTTTTAATTGCAGCATATTTAACATGCTGTGTTTGTTTTTGTACTGAATTTAATTGTTTATGTTTCTAAATAATATATTTATGTGTATGTGTTTGAAACTAAATTTTTGTTTAACAAATTTATTTTGGTAGGCTGAGATTGATTTTGGACTCATTTTGATAGGGGAAAAAATGCTTAGTGCAACACTGTTGAGGATATAAACTCCGCATTGCTGGAAGAGTTCAAGGTCATTCCAAAAAGGTATATCAGAAGTGTCTCGAGTATTCAAGAAAGCACTGGTACAAGTTTTTTACATCTGAGGGCATCAATTTGAAGGATACAAAATAGATATTAATGAATAAAAAGATACTTAAAAAAATAAATAAAAAGTCAGCACGTGCAGCTGGGTCAATATTTTGTGATACAGTATTTGAAAAGATTCAAAAAGACTAATCTGAAGTCTCAAATAAAAAACCTGCTGTCGAAATTTATAACAAAAAACATTAAAAATCTAAGATATTAATTGCAATATTCAGCATTCTTGTCTTAAATTAAAAACAACTGCCACAAATTATTTCCACTAGGTTCAAGAACTCAATCGAAAATAAGAATAAAGTTTCCTATATAACAAAAAAAAAACTACACAGTTTCATTGCTCAGAACAATTCAAATTTCATAATGGAACAAACCCCCACAATTCCATCAAGTTCTATGAAGCGTCAATGTGCATTGAGATTGGCAGCTAAATACGAAACTTGTGAGTCAAAAGCAGCCAGTTAAAAGCTGTTTGAAGTTCACATTTTGCGCTTTGTTCTTTTTAGCATTGCAATGTGAACTGCCGGCATTTTTATTTCTATCGCATGACAGACGCAGCTGAGATTTTTTCTATTTGTTGCTTGTTGTGCAATTTTGATGCTACTTTTAATTTTCAATTCATTTATTTTTTGCTTATATTTGGAAAAACTTGACAAGTACTTCAGTTGGCAACGCTGCTTACACTCCCTTGAACAAATTCACAATCACACATACACACACTCAAAGCAAATATCACTGATCCAGATCTGTCAGCCGATTGTCTGATAACAACGTTTCGCTTTGCTTACACGTATAAACGTTGTTTTGTTGTTGCATTGCTTGCTGAGTTTGCACTAATTTGGCCAGCAAAGTGTTAATTTATGCGCATTTGTTGTTGCTGTTACTTTGGCGAAATGTGCACAAACAGTCAGTTGCGCGAAAATGTTTTTTTTATTTTTCTGCATTTGTTTTCAGTTTCACTCTCATTTCTGTAGGAATTTATTTATTTTTTTTTTAATTTATTATAAATTTTTTTTTTTAATAAAATACAAAACCTCCTCACTTTTCCGCACAACTCCAGCACCTCACGTTGTGTGGCGGCAAATTACACGCTGCCGTCGTTCGCTGTTTTCCAGCGTTTTATTTTTGCTCCTCTTTTCACGACTTTCTCGTTCGCAGCGCAACGCGTCGCGTTGACTTATTGTTGTTTGGCACTAATTTTTTGTTGGCCACACGCGCTCGACAACGTTTATTCACCTGCACATGTGAGTTCGTACTGAAAAATGCCGCGCCGAATTTTCAACCTCGAATTGCGTTTTGTTTTTGTGTCAGTGCAAAGTTTTTTTATCATTTTTATTTGTTACTTTATCGCAATCGCCAATAGCTGAAGTTACACTTGCTGCTATTGTTGTTGTTGTTGTTGCTGCTTTTGATAATTTTTGCTCCACCTGTATTTCAATGTTTTCTCTCATAATTTTGTTTTTGTTGTATTGCATCTCGTTTTGTTCAGCTGGCATTATTTGACACTTGTCAGAGCGCGACACTGCCGCCGAGAGAGTTTGAATCTGATATTAAAATTGTAGTTGTTGTATTGTTATGCTTTTTTATTATTGTGATTAAGCAGGGTTGTTGTTGTTGTTGTTCGTGACTGTTTTATTATTTTACTGCGTTGTAATTTTTTTCTGTGACACTTTTTCGCTATTGTCGTAGCTGTGCTAGACTGCAATCACACACACTCACACACACAATGACACGCAAATAAATAAATTTTAATTCTTAATGGGTTTCTTAGTACTTTCAACTATTTAACTAACCACTGCTTCACTCCAATGCAAAATGGTTCGTATTAAGTGTGTTCACACTGATATCAACGTGCAACAAAAATTAAAAAACTTTTTCACACCGAAAATTTCTATATGGGCGTGAAACTAGAGACCAAACATAGTAATACTGCGTACTCAGTTTTTCATTTCTACATGATTTGTCCTTTTAAAAGGACTTCAAAATTTTCAAGGGGATAAAAAATAAAAAAAATATAAAAAATACTTAACCTCGTTAGAATATGGCGATATCTATATCAAATGAAAGAGGAAAGGCTCAAGAATTGAAATAAAATTGATTTTTTATTTATTTGTAAAAAAGGATATGAAAAAGGTCCTTTGAAAATTTTAATCCTTTATCCTTGAAAATGTATGTAGAATTTTCTTGAAAATTAAGTATGTTAAAACCCCAAATCTCCTTGATCACGTGCCACGTGTCATTATTCTCGCTTCATTGATTTTGTATATTTCCATTGTTTAAAATGCTGATACTCAAATAAATTAGAATTTTTGTACTTCATTAGACTTGCAGCTTCCGCCTTTTTTTTAATAACTTTCGAACCAATAAACTTAGAGTAATGAAATTTTGACACGTGATCAAGGAGAGTTTGGGTTTTAACATACTTACTTCTCAAGAAAATTTTACATAAATTTTCAAGGATATGAAGGATTAAAATTTTCAAAGGACCTTTTTCATATCCTTTTTTACAAATAGAAAAAAAATCAGTTTTATTTAAATTCTTAAATCCTTTCCTCTTTCATTTGATACACATATCGCCATATTCTAAAGAGGTTAAGTATTTTATATATATTTTTTTATTTTTTATCCCCTTCAAAATTTGGAAGTCCTTTTAATAGGATAAAGGATGTAGAAATGAAAAACTGAGTACGTAGTAATACTATATTTGGTCTCTAGTTTCACGCACATATCGATTTTTCTCAGTGTGAAAAATGCTGTCGCACGGTATATTAATTGGTGGATAAGGTTAGGTCTGCAGGGAAAAGTCTGTAAGTCTATTTCACTTGGAAGTCGAAAGGAAATGGTGCATGGGGAATCCCTTCTTCTTTTCCACTAAAGCTAGCCAGCTCTCTAATTCGGGGCAGACCAATTCGAACTCTTAATGGAGGAAAGCCGATCCGAGATTTCGACTTTCATAGCGCTAGCGAGAGTCATTAGGAATCTTGACCCCCTGGTACAGATTCGGCATTCCTGCAAAGCCGAACAGTGACATAGGAAGTGTCTCCACAGACATCACTGGGTGAGCGGCGCCATATGATAATCATAGATCCAAATAGCGCAGTCTCCGGTGATGACTTCCTCGAGCTGCCGAATGGAGATTCGACTCAGGCATAGTACAGGGTCACCCAGTGTTTTTTGCTCTAATTTGTTTATGAATGAATGAATGAATAATTTAATAAATGCTTCCTATTCGTTTCCCCATTCCATTCATACAAATCCATTTAATTAATAGAATTAAATTTAAAAAAAAAACTTTACCAAATAAATCCGTTCCTATTAAACTCTTAACTGCGTCCCTACACCCTGAAACATCAGAGAAAAGGCCCGTCTACAATGGGCTGTTGCTGTCAGCTTTGCAGCTGCCCTGACAAGGTTCCCATAGTCTCTGGATCTCTGTTAGCCAAAACATCGATTTTGCAAAGCGTAACTTAAGGTCCAGGAACTGTTCCTCCAAAAGGATCATACTGCCTAGGCACAAATGTTTTTACCGCCCTTAAATTGGGCATGTAAAATGCACCAAAGTTTCGTCCTCCTCAAGGCCCATGTCGCATGAAGCCGAGTCTTTAACTCCATTCCTAGTGAAAAGGTTTTAATCCTCGTTAAAGGGAATAAAAGCTGTGTTTAGTGATCTTCCTTAAGTCCAGCAGGGTAGCTCGTTCTTTAGATGGAATCTTATTTTTTTTAGTTTGAACCAATAAGGATAGAAGAAGAAATTTAGAAGTGAGATACCAACCACACTGAGATTCGATGAATATATTTTTTTAGTAATCGTTATAAATCTTTATTGAAGCATGCATTTTTGAGAGGAATTTATTGACATAGTTTGGTCCTGAAAATTGAATTTTTCTTCCTCTTTAATTTGCTTTTTAATTTTATTTTCCTCTTTCATTCACTCTTTCATTTTCCAGTACTATATCATTGTTATTGTGTATCTCTCCAAACTTTTAAATTCTTTAATTCTTTTTTAAAGAAGATTTCAAGCTCTTTAAGTCCTAAAGATTTAAAGACGATTTTAAGCCCTTTAAGGCTTAAAATTTTAAAGGACATGAGATAAAAAAAATGAAAAATGGAATTTTAAAAGAAAAATTAGTATTCCATGTTTCTACAAATGATCTCTAGTTAGACATCTATATGAAGTTTTGGATGGCATGAGGTGCTTCCTCCATTTCACTCCTTCAAAGGAGTCAGAGACTCCCACTTCATGACGGACATTCAATGACACAACGAATACTTTTTCTCGTCTGTACTCTACTGGAATTTAAGCGCCACCTAACACTCAGAATTTTGACAATAGTTGCTTTTTAATATACTTTTAAAAGCTCTAAGAATAATTTTAATGAACCGTCACAAAAGTTCAGTTTGGTACAGAAATTCTTGACACAAAAACACAGAGAATGCTATCAATCAAACTCCATACTCGACTGATAGAGTCAAATCTGTTTTTTTTTTCAACTCACCAAGCTAAAGCGACTACTACAAGGAATAAATTTGGAAATGTTTGCGACCATAGAAGAAAAATCGCTAAAGTAGTCACTAAGGTCACACCTTAACCAACCTATGAGAAGACTTGGATCAATTATGGATCTTAAATTAATGGCCACAAACTGTCGGTTGGTGAATAAATGAAGCACAAAAAGCTTTCGGAAAACTTTTTTCATCGGCTTTGATTTATTTGTTCCCCATTCTTAATTGCCACAATTCAACTCTTGTCCAATTGTTCAATAATTACATTACAGAATGCAATTTTTCGCAATCACTGCAATCCGCCAACACGACCCAATGACCCAAAGTACACAATGACCCAATACAACAGTAAAAAAAAGAAAGGAAAGAAAAATCGTTTTAGGATGAGTGATGTGCACAACAAGCGTAATCAAATTTAAAATTATTGTCAACACTGTGCTACAAAAATTATTTTCGTAAAAAATTATTTATTTTAAACGAACAATTTTTATATTTTTCACCCAAAAATAAGTGTGAAGAACTACTTTAATGTACAGAACAATTATACAATTTTTGTTTTGCTACTGTTTTTTATTATAGTTTAGCAGATTTTTAGTTATTTTAAGTTATGGGAACTTTTATGATGGGTATTAAATTTTAGTTATAGAAAGTTTTTAAATAGTAAGAAATTTGCAATGCAAATTTTGCATATGTTTTACTTTGATTATTTTACATATTTTGTAAACTAACTAAACTTAAACTTAACTAAAAGAGATTTCAATAGTAATAAAAATATATAAAAATAAACATTTAAAAAATTTTTAACAAAATAAAAAACATTAAGTATGAAAAGAAATAGAAAATAAACCACTCAAAATAGTTTGAAATAACTAAATTAAATTAAATAAATTATTAAATTATCAAATAATTAAACAAATAAATAAATCAAAAATAAATAAATAAATAAATAAATAAATAAATAATTAAATAAATAAATAACTAAATAACTAATTAATTAAAAAAATTAATTCAAAATTTTTAACAGCCTTCTAGAAACCACATTCTCATCAAACTCTTTGCAAAGTATGTATAAAAAAACATTATAATAAATATTATAAATTTCTATATAACCACAACGCTTAACTGAGTTGATGAAACAAAATATTTCTAAAATATTTTAGGTTAAGTTTAATAATTTTAACCTCTACTACTCGATATATACTTTTTTCAAATGCAAAAATTGCTGTTACACAGTGTAGTCGATGGCACACTTCATCAACTCACACAATGCAACTTCGCAACATGACTGCTGCCCTCAGTAATTATGCGAAAGTCCAACACAAATTTCAATGTTGTTGCAAATCGAATATTTTTAAAACATTTGTTGAGTGGTTAATAAGTCAAATTTGGCAATTTCAATGTCAGAAGAAGCGTAAAACAAAATTAAAAAAAAAATAAATTAAAAATCGAAAAGTGAAGTGAGCAAATCAGCTAAACGCTTCAACAAATCATTGTTTTAGTAATGAAAGGTTTTGTTCAAAGTCTACTGACCTCTCACGGCTGGCGTGTTGCAGCCGATTTACACTACAATACACCTACACTAATCAACACAACACAAGTGGCTCGTGTTGTGCCAGTCTGCCGCTGACCAACGTTTATGTGATGCACTTTTTAAAAACTGCAGGTTCCCCGTTGCGTCTTTCAACCTTCGTCTGTCTGTCTGTCTATCCATTCGTCTGTGCAACAAGTGACTGGTACGCAAGATAAGCAAAAAGATAGCGAAATAATTGAGTTATGGAAGACACATTTTATGTGATATGTGCTTCGAAGAGCTCATGAGACAGTAGGCGTGTGCCGCCTACTTTCAAGCAGGGTTACCATGAGACAATTTTGGCTTAGATATAAAGATTCCAGTGTCAAACATAATGTCAATTATGTTTAGTAAAAGAGACTATCAATCAGTCAATGATATTGTGCCACTTTATTATTATTCAAAAGCCAAATGGGCGTGGCGACATGCTGAACTCATATTAGCATATTTTTCTTTATGACATTTTTCTATTTAAATGTGACTTATTACCAAATTTTACGCTAAAAAATTTAACAAATTAAAGAAGAGTGAAATTGTACGTTGTTAAAAGTTCACCAAAACACTTTTACTTGCTAATTTTTTTAAAATATATTTTTCATTTTACTGCAAAATATTCATTTGACTTGGATATTGGTTCGATATTTTGCTTATCGGCCAATGTGCTTCGAGGTGTTAGTTATCTCATTTCTCATTCATTACTCTCTCCGGCTTTCCACAATTAGCAGTACCAAGATAAAGACAACAACAACAACAACAATAAGAGGTTAGCAAATATTTCCGCACACACACGAAAGTCATTCACCGGCAATTGTAGACGACTTACGTAAAGAGGATTTTGCGGAGTTGAAGTCGCGACAAAGTCGGGCATTTATATGCCAAATGTTGTTAAATGTTATATAATGATTGGAAGATATATCTATTCAAACGGCTACATATGCAGCTGCTGATATGGTTTTGCGGTGTTCATCATTTGTGCTCAAATATTAACTTAAATGATTTGTTTTAACTTTTAAGCTTTCAAATTTATTTTATAATTATGTATTAGTTATTTATTATATCTAATTATTATATATTGTAATTTATTATTATTAAATTTTATAAAGTGAAAAATTACCGGCTATTTAGCGGCCATTACCGGCTTAAGGCCTTCCACAAAAGTTCTCTCCAGGTGCTTTGCGCGCACCTTCTCTAGTTGGTCGCACCAAGAGATGATAGGATGTTCCACCGGAGACACGGCTTCAATCTTCGCCATCGACCTCAAACTACCGCATCGAAAACTTTTTTTGCCGGAACTTCATCGTCCATACGGCAGACATGTTCAAGGCAACTAATGAATGAAATTAAATAAAAAGTAAACAAATTTAATTTAGACTTGAAATTTCATACAAAATATTGGCATATAAAACGCTAATAAATAACTACAATATTACTTAAAATTTTCCAAAAGCAAAAAACGCGCCTTTAGCGCCACCTTTCGTCAAAATACTTAAGCCATAGTAAACTTTTAAGGTTTGTGCTGTGGCACTCATTCAACTTAAACAATGAGCTTAAAGCTTTGGGCACACTGAGGAAAAACATGTCAACAAAAAATAAGAGAATACGATATGGACAAAATCAAATCAAATTGCAGAAATTAATAACTTTTTAAAACAAAAAGTGGCAAAATTCCATGAAATATGAAAATTGCCTTTAAAAATTCCCTTATTTTTTATTCAATGATCAAAGAAATTGTGTTTGTACTATATTTATTATTTAGGAAAGTTATACATAAACGTATATAAATAGTTATGACTACATAAAATGCTTTGACACTTAAATTTTCAAAAAGCGGAGTTAATCGATTTGTGCAGTAAGCGGCTGATATATAGAAACGATTTTACATTTCCATTTTATTCTAAAGCTTTAACTTATTTTGTTGCTCTAGCAAAATCTATAGAACATATATTTTTAAATTTCTGTGTGTCCCTCTGTCTGACATTTGTCTTATACATAGAACAAACCAGTAGCAAGTTCTATATAGTGGCACGAAAAATGTATTTATATATTAAAATCGAAGTCATGTCAATATAGAACTTTAAGTTCTGCTACTATAAACTAACTAAACAAATCATTGAAAAGAGCCCAAAATTTTGGCAGAGCATTTTTGTTATATCAACGTAGTTTTAAGGATATATAGTATGACAATGTAATTGAATTCATATACTTAGGTGAGAGTGAAGACGGAGCCCACTTACGTCATAAAGGCCCATTGTGATGCCACAATTTATCGAGCTTAAGTCCACTCATTCATTGAACCATTTTGAGCTCCTTACGAAGCCTAGTAGGCTGTGAATGGTTCTATCGACTACCTTAGATCACTTAGATTGTTGAAGAATAAGTTACCCAAGTACAGAAGTACCCAAGTAGAAGTCCTTCTTCCTGATAATGCGGGACAAGTACATAGCAAGTGAAGTGCGTTTTCTTTTTCTATTTACGTTTTCCGTACAACTTCGACAGAGGTCTTTAGAAAGCAAACCTAAACTTAATTGACCAAATACGCAGTCACAGAACACCAAACATAGTTCTAATTGGGTGCTCGTTAAAGGGAGAAAATCTTTAGAACGCAGGAAGTTCAAGTTTGCCGAAATATAGCTCGCAAAAAATCCTTTGTTTCCTTCAGACCATCTTAAGTTAATTTCTTGTATGGAGCTGGTATGATTACGAAGCTTACAGGTTGAAAGAGGATATCAACCGCTGCCATTTCTTGACATAACTGTTCAGTTGTACCCCGCCGAGCAACCTCGTCTGCTCTTCAGTTTCCTGGAATATCCCTATATACCAAAACCCAGTATAGGTGAAACTCCATATTCATGTAACAAAAATTGCTAACATAAAAAAAATCATAAACTATCAGCCATACAGATAATAAACTTGGTTGGAAGTAGCTTCAAGTCATGTGCTTCTGTTGAGAAAGATCTGGCAGATGTTGTAGATATACGAAGGCAAGGAAATGATATTTTCAACTTATTTTAATAAAGAAACGACTAGATAGTGCCAAGTTATACTTTAATTAAACTCGAAATAATCCTTAACACTAGAATGCTCGGCCAATTCAACCTCCATAAATGACCAAAAGAAATCATGTTACAAAACAGGAGTAAAATTATTTTTTAAAATATTCGGGTTTTGCTTAGCACTTTTCATTTTTAAATGTCTGTATTTTTTCTAGTATTTCTATCAAATTTTGCTTTGGTGACTTTTTTATCGTGAAAAAATTTATATTTTTAAAAATTTACTTTTGTGTACTTTTCGAGATATCAG